>VZQC01001008.1:1940237-2000552 GCA_009823505.1 Rhizomys pruinosus | reverse complement strand
GGTCTCCTTGTAGCCCCAGCTATCCTGGAACTCGCTCTGTAGACCAGGCTGGCCTTGAACTCACAAAGATCCGCCTGCCTCTGCCTCCCAAGTGCTAGGATTAAAGGCGTGCGCCACCACACCCGGCCTTGATGTTGTTTCTTAACATACCAATTGTTAACTTGTAGCATGAATTTCCTGTCATTTATTTATTTATTTATTTATTTATTTATTTATTTATGTCTATTTAAGACAGGTCGCCTTGTAGCCCCAGCTGTCCTGGAGCTCGCTATGTAGATCAGGAGGGCCTTGAATTCACAGAGATCTGCCTGCTTCTTCTGCCTCCTGAGTGCTGGGATTAAAGGCATTTGCCACCAGGCCTAGCTGCCTTCTTCTTTTACAATTGGCCATTCGTGTTTAGACTGTGAGGATGAACCTTAACCAGTGAGAACAGCCGAGGTCTCCGAGCCAGGAATACAGTGGAAGATGCCCTACCATCATAACGTGTGCTTGTTACTTTATTCTTAGGAGATGTGCACCTTTCTGATCAGAAGAAAAGTTTGCCTTGCCGAGATGCTTTCAGTTGGAGTGGTTGTCTCCTTCTTTAGGACCCTCAATTTATTTCTTTATTTTTATTTCTTTATTTATTTTTTTTTTTTTTGGTCTTATTGAGACAGGGTCTCCCTGTAGCCCCAGCTGTCCTGGAACTCACTCTGTAGACCAGGCTGGACTTGAACTCACAAAGATCCGCCTGCCTCTGCCTCCCGAGTGCTAGGATTAAAGGCGTGCGCCACGATGCCTGGCTTCATGTGTTTTTTTAAACTGTTGGCCATGTTATAAGTAGGTCTCCAGATATCACACTGGACCAAAGTTCTGAGAAAGAACCTACATCTTGAAACTCAACCTTCTGGAAGATGATTAACTGATTAGAAGTTAGTGACCATGCCTTTAATCCTAGCACTCAGGAGGCAGAGGCAGGCGGATCTTTGTGAGTTCAAGGCCAGCCTGGTCTACAGAGTGAGTTCCAGGCCAGCTGGGGCTACAGGGAGACCCTGTCTTGAAAAGACAAAAAATAAAAAATAAATAAATAAATAAATAAATAAATAAATAAATAAATAAAGAGGTTAGTGACTGTGGAGAGTTTAGAATAGTACAGGACCAAAAAAAAAAAGTTGATAGTGGTGGTTTAATCCTAGCATTCGGGTGGATCTTTGTGAGTTCAAGGCCAGCCTGGTCTACAGAGTGAGTTCCAGGCCAGCTGGTGCTACAGGGAGACCCTGTCTCAAGAACCCCCCCACCCAAAAAAAGAAGACTAGTACAGGTCCAGAGACTAATTGCAATTTACCTTAACCTTTCAGCTGTAGCCTCAGCTGGCCTGAAACTCACTATGTAGACCAGGCTGGTCTCTGTTTCTCAACTGAATCTCAGCTGAGATTAAAGGTATATACACCACACCCAGGTTTATCTTGGGCTATCCTTAGCCCCCTTAAATAGCTGTTCCCTACCCACTTCTGTGTTGAACATAACATCCTGTGACTAATAGATAGAAGCCTCTTGGAGCCAGGTGTAGTGCCCTACGCCTTTAATCCCAGCACTTGAGAGGCAGAGGCAGAGGCAGGAGGATCTCTGTGAGTTCAAGGTCAGCCTGGTCTACATAGTATCCAGGCCACCAGGGCTAGAGGGAGACCCTATCTCAAAACAAACAAGCAAAAAACCCTCTGGGAATGTATTAATTTAGCAGACCACTAGCTTCCACCAACCAAAATTCTAAGCGTGTGTGTCCTCAGACAGCATCTTCGGCCTTTGAGAATACTTTGCTTGGATGTAATTGCCTTGGATGTAATTGCCTATTTGAGGTTTCCACCAACGTATTTGGAAAGTGCCTTGATTTATGACTTTGTTTTGTTACTATAAAAACTTCATGGAACACAGAATTTAGGGTGACCTAAGTCTGTATTCTCTGGCTATGGTCTCCAGAATAAACCACTTCTTATCAAATTTAAGGCAAGAGTAGTGATTTTGCACTAACACTTTCCTACTCTCAATGAGTGAAATGTCTGACAGTCCTTCCTTAAGGTTCCCCACACTTGAAATTAGCTCTCCTCTTGTGCTTTGACTCTCAACAGGCTTAATAGTATCTTTATTTCTGTATGTGTGCACACAAACGTGTGTGCGTGTGTGTGTGTGTGTGTGTGTGTGTGTGTGTGCGTAGATGCCTGCAGAGCAAAGGCATCTGATCCCCTGGAGCTGGAGTTGCAGGCATTCGTGAGTCACCTGACAGTGGGTACTGGGAACTGAACTCAGGTTTTCTGAAAGAGCAGCACGTGCTTTCAACCTCTAAGCCATCTTCCCAGCCCCTCTCAATAAGTTTTTTTTTTTTAAGTTTTTAAAGAAAGCTTTTAAAGTTCCAAGCAGCGATCACAGTATACTCAAATGGAAAAAGATAAGACCACTCAAAAATTGTGCAAATTTAAAATAATAAAGAAATCGAGACCTCTTAAGCTGACTGTGTGGTGGCCAAAGCCTTCTTTGATTGGTGCACCTGACTCACATCCCCTAACAGGCTTCTAGGAGAGTCCCTGCCCCTGCCAATACCTGGGGCCTAGGAACACCTGAGTCTCTCTGGAAGTCTAGCACAAAGGCACTAACCCCAGGAAAACTCAGCCTTCTGGGCTGTCAAGGGAAACTTTTACACACTCTAGCCCAACAGGCCTCGACTGCACACCAGAAACTGCGGCCCTCAGACCGCGTGCAACAACCTCAGCTGCCCCAGCTACACAGCACTCACAACCTGCCCCGCTGATGTCATCGCCCCGCCCCCTCAGCTCGAGCCTCCGTTCCCGCCCCGCCCCTTTCCCGGCGTTCTTAGCGGCACGGCTCCTCGCCCTCAGCTTTTGCTAGTCGCCTCAAGATGGCGGACACAATGAGCCGGCGCTGCGCTGGTTGGCCCTGAGCTGACTGTGAGGAGGAACGGTGCGCTAGGCCCCACCATCCGCACGGAAAAACACTGCCTGCAGAGGAAGAGGCGGCGGTCCGACTGTCGAGCCGCTCTCCCACTCGCCGCCAGCGCGGCGCCCTCACCGCCCGGGTTGGCCCTGAGCCGCCCGGCCCCGCCCCGGCTCCGCGCCACCGCCTCCCGCCGCCGCCATGAAGCTCACCGACAGTGTGCTGCGGAGCTTCCGCGTAGCCAAGGTGTTCCGCGAGAACTCGGACAAGATCAACTGCTTTGACTTCAGCCCCAATGGCGAGACGGTTATCTCGAGTAGCGACGACGACTCCATCGTGCTCTACGACTGCCAGGAGGGCAAGTGAGTGCGGCGGGGCCTCGGGCTGGGCTCCTCTCCTGCCTTTCTGCCCCCGCTGGGGCCGGGGCAGCCTTCACCCCGCCGGCGATCTTGTGAATAGCTCTGTTGTTTCTCCGGTTTCTACGTCCCTTGCCAAACCCCACGTTGACCTTGACCTTTAAGCACCCCGTGGTGCACCCCGGGGGGGGGCGCCTGAGAACGGATTTCAGACTGTCAGAGAGCTGCAGGTCAGCTCTGTGCAGAACTGGAGGGGCTGCTCCCCTGCCCATCGGCTACGCCAGCTCTGCCCTCTCTGCGGTGACCTCGATTCAGCCCTGGCACCGCGCCCGTCCTCTGCCCGCCCCTCTGCTTCCCGCGCGGCCTTTCTGCCCTGCTGCCGCGCGGGATGCAGTTTTTAGCTGTCAGGGTTTATCTGTTGTGCCTGTCTTGGAGCTTTCTGCCCTTTCCTGGTCCAGTCCTTGTAGTTCCGTCAGACCCAATGCCCATGTTATGGTTAACTTAAGCAACATCCCTCAAACTTTTCTTTGCTCTACACAAGCGAACTTGGCCACTCCATTCTGACCAGAATTTGAGCTCCATTTACTTATTTACTTAACTAGAGACAGGGGTACCCTGTAGCTCCAGGTGGTCTGGAACTTACTATATAGACCAGGCTGGCCTTGATCTCACAGAGATCCGCCTGCCTCTGCACCGGAGGGTTGGGCGAGTTCCTTTTAAAACAAAGAAAACATCCTAGAACAATTTTAGTGTTTTCTTTTACACTTAAAAAAAAAAGTTTGCCCGGATGTGGCAGCCCAGGTCTGGAGCCTTAGCGTTTGGATGCAGAGGCAGATAAATTCAAGCCCTACCCCCTTACATAGTAGAGAACCTGTCTCAAAACTCTATCAAACCCCGCATTTTATAGTTCACTTTGAATTCTCAAATTCGGGACTTGTTTGTGAAAGGTTTTTTGTTAGTTGGACAGTCGCTATAGCTGTGTGGCTGCAGTATCTTATAAGAATACCACTTTTTTCATAGCCTGGGACCTGGCACTGTCCACCTGGCTTTACTCCTTGCCCCAAGTCCTTAGTAATCAGTGACCTCCTTAAATTTGATTTCCCTTAATAAATTCGACTTCAGCCACATTTCCTAAGTAGGGAATGTTGGTTTAATTTCGTGGCTAGTGTTTTTGTCAGACATTTTGTTACCCTGTTCCAAGTACTATGTTTTGTACTATAGGCTTTTCTCCACTTTGGCAGACCTTTTGTTTTTTCAAACAGCTGATGTTTTTCTTTGGAACTTGTCTCTGAATTTGATTATCTAAAGTAAGCTGTTTGTAGACAGCTATATATAATGTTCTGATTGTCACCCCATCGGGCTGTAAGAAAATATTATATACCTATTTCTGGTCTGCCTGCAGTATGTGGAAGAGTGGCCTACAATGGTGTGGTCCTGGGAGAGAGAGGAGAATTAGCTGGACTGTAGCTGAGTCAGTATTGTTTAATGGATGGGGTTTTTATCCATATCTAACCACTTGAAACTATGTGGAAGATACCAAGAGATTTAAAGTTGGGGAGTTGAATCCTGCAGCTAGAAGAAATTTGAAGATGGTTTGCTGGAAATTAGATTAGTGCTTGTACACGGATTAGAACCTCCTCACAAAAACCTAAAGATAGAAATGCATACCCTCATTCAAAGGAATAAAATGCCAAAATTACAAAAATACTGTTTATTCCTGCATGCATCTTTTTTGTTGTTAATGCAACATTTTTACATAACTATGGATTTACAGTAAGTTACAAAAATGTTTCAGAGGACTTTGTGGGGGGGGACTACCAGCAGTACCTGTAATCCTAGCACTTGGGAGGCTGAGACAGGAAGATTGGAGGGCTGCCTGGATTAGTAGAACCCTGTCTCAAAAAAAGAAAATATACTTGAATGAAGTAATCCCAACAGCTAACATTAAAAATAAAGTAGTGTTTCCTTGGAAGTAATATCTTTATTTGATAATACCAGTGTTAGAATTTAGATGAATAGATAAAACAAGATTGAGACAGTCTCACTATAGTCCCAGCTGGCTGGAGCTTGGTATGTAATTCTGGCTAGCAATCCTCCTGCCTCAGCCTCTCAAGTGCTGGGATTGTAGGTAGGAGCCACTAATACTTGGCTTAAAACAAGGTTGTTGTGGTTTTTTCCTTTTACATTTTTATTTATGTGTGTACATGCATGTGGAGATCAGAAGACAACTTAAAGGGGTAGATTCTTTGACCATGTGGGTCATCAGGCTTGGTGGCAAGCACCTTTACCCACTGAGCCATCTCACAGACCCAAAACAAGTTATTTTACTGCATAGTATTCACCAGCTTACTATCCATTTGAACTAGATCATGGAATTAATCCCTTGAATTGTTTTTGTTGTTGTTGTTGTTGTTTTTGAGACAGGGTCTCCCTATACCCCCACCTGGCCTGGAACTCACTCTGTAGACCAGACTGGCCTTGAACTCACAGATCTGCTTGCCTCTGCTTCCTGAGTGCTAGGATTAAAGGCATGCACCACCACACCCACATGTGGGTGCTGGGAATCAAACCCCAGTTTTCTGCAAGAGCATTCAGCACTCTTTAACTGCTAACCCATCTCTCCAACCCCTTGAATTATATTTTAACTGGGAAGAATAGTCTTGGTAAAGGATAGTCTTGTTGAGTAGATGATGCAAATTACCCAAAATGAAGGTGTTAAATTTTTTTCTATTTGTGCGCATACACACCGTTTGCCTTCTTGAGACAGGATCTCCCGTAGCCCAAATTAGTTTAGCCTCCAACTCTCTGTAGCCAAGACTGGGCCTTGAGCTTGTGTCCTCCTGTCTCTGCCTTCCAAGTTCTAAGATTATAGATGTGCTCCACCATGACCAGCCGGCTTTATTGTCATTTTCTTTGTTCATACCTCATCTCCAAAATCATAGTTTTAGGGAAAAAGCTTGCCAAAATACTTGGAAATGTGTGTGGACTTTGTTAAGACTCTTGCAATAGATACAGTATAGGATCTTGCTTTCAAAATAGGAAATGAAATGAAGTCAGTTTCATTAGGGACAATTTTTTTTTTTCCCATATTTAAGACATATAGGCCATTTCTTAATGGATCCCACATCACAAACTTTAAAACTTAGGGGTTGGTCTTTTTTGTTTACTTGTAATGTTGTAGAGTCCAGGGCCTTGTGTATGATAGGCAAGCTAGCTGTAACCAAGCCATATCCCTAGCTCTGTCTTCTGTTGTAGATGGGCTGAAATAACTAAGATTCACTTCTGCCACTGATAGATGCAAAGTCAACTGTCTTTAGTGTAAGTACACACTCAGTCTCACTATTTGCTTGCGACCCACTAACTGCATAAAAGAACCCCAGAAAATGGACTGGACCTGGTAGTATTTTATTTTAGTAAAGGCAGGCAAGTGGAAAATAAGTAGAATTGTGAGAACTCTTGTTTGAGAATAGGTTTCATGAAGGGGAAGGCCTCCCTCTCATGACATTAATTGAAAGTACAAATGATCGGCTTTTTTTGTTGGGGGGGGTTCTTTTTGAGACAGGGTCTCCCTATAGCCCAAGTTGGCCTGGAACTCACAGAGATCTACCTGCCTCTGCCCCCTGAGAGCTGGGATTAAAGGCATGTGTCACCACGCCCGGAGACTGACTTTTTTTTTTGATGATGCCCAAGTCATTTGATTGTTTAACCCAAGGTTCCAAAAGAATTTTACATTGAAAAGGTAAACTTTCTCTTTTGCATAAATTGGAACTCTTGGTAAACATTTGTGCTGGAGTTTGAAATTTCTGTTTTTATTTTATTTTTGAGACAGGGTCTCATTTTGAAGCCTAGATTGATTTTGAAGTTACTGTGTAGCCTAGGCTATCTTTGAGTTTGTAGTGATTCTCCTGCCTCAGCCTTTTAAGTTATATGAGCCTTTATACCTAACTTAATATTCTCCTAAGACCACAATGTGACAGATGTTAAAGGCTCTTTGTTTTCTGTCTGCTGCACTTGGGGAGTTGTTTTGGCACTCAGCTTTAGTTTTCCAGAGATGTTTTGGTTTATTTAAAAAATAATTAGCTGGGCGTGGTGGTGCACACCTTTAATCCTAGCACTTGGGAGGCAGAGGCAGGCGGGCCTTTGTGAGTTCAAGGCCAGCCTGGTTCACAGAGAGAGTTCCAGGCTAGCTGGAGCTACAGGGAGACCCTGCCTCTAAAAGACCAAAAAAAAAAAAAAAAAATCCTAGCACTTGGGAGGCAGAGGCAGGCAGGCCTTTGTGAGTTCAAGGCCAGCCTGGTCTACAGAGTGAGTTCCAGGACAGACCCTGTCTCGAAAAGACCAAATTATTATTATTATTATTATTATTATTATTATTATTGTCTTCCAGGCATGGTGGCTCATGCCTTTAATCCCCGCATTTGAGAGGCAGAGGCAGGCAAATCTCTGGGCGTTCAAGCAGCATATGATGGTTTTTTTGTTGTAGATTTTTTTTCCCCCCTTCTAAGATACCTTTTAGCTTGATCTTAAAGGTTCTGTAGAGAAAGATATTTAAGGAGCTTCAATAAACAGCTTGGAAATCCGTAATTTTACAGTAAAGTTAAAAAAAGAACCATTGACTATAGCTTTTTGCAGAGTTAGGTTTATCTTCTAAAAGGCTGGACCAGTGCTGTGTACCTCTAGACAGGAAGGTTGAATATCTTAAAAGCAAGTTATATTCAGAAGGTGAGCAGTTTTGCATCTGGTTTCAGTTTTGATAAACCATTGCCTTTAAGAAAACTTGGGGGAAGGGGGCAGGTGCTGAAGAGATGTCTCAGATAAGAGCACTCACTGCTCTGGTTGTTCTTGCAGAAGACCAGGATTCAATTCTCAAGCACCCACATGGGTGCTGACAACCATATGTAACTCCAGTTTCAGGGGATCCAGTACCTTCTGACCTCTGTGGACATTGCACAACACAGGTGCACTTACACACATTGAAGGCAATACACTCATACACATAAAATAAAAATAATAAATTTTTATTTATTTATTTTTGGTCTTTTTGAGACAGGGTCTCCCTGTAGCCCCAGCTGTCCTGGAACTTACTGTGTAGACCAGGCTGGGCTTGAACTCCCAGAGATTCGCCTGCCTCTGTCTCCCAAGTGCTGGAATTACAAGGTGTGAGCCATCATAAACAGCAATTTTTTTTTTTTTTTTTTTTTTTTTTTTTTTTTNCACACAGAGAGACACATACACATAAGTAAACTCCATAAAGAGGGGGGAGGAAAGAAGGAAGGCTTTCTGAAGGCTTAAGCAAAGTTTTGGGGCTTGAGATATATTTCTCTGTTGTAAGTTGTGTTGGGTGTTTTATGCATCCTCTCAGGTAAATAATGCTTCCCCAAGTTCTACATCTGAAGCCAGGCATGCTGGCACACTCTTACTATCATTCTAATCCCATCACTCAAGGAATGGAGGTAAAAGCTCATCAATCCCAGGCAGTCCCCAGCTATGCAGTGAACCGGAGGCCGGCCTGGGCTGTGTGGAGCCTGCCTCAGAAGGACAAAAGTTTTTTTAGCTTTTTGAACAATGCGAAAACTGAATTGATGCTCTGTTTACTTAGTCTAAGGTGTTCAAAGTGAAGGTCTTTTCTTTAGATGGCTATGATGCTTGGTTTTTAATTTTTGTGGATTTTTAAATTTTTTTATGTTTGAGTGTTAGCTGAATGCAAGTTCACCCATGTCGTCCAGCCCCCAGAGGACAGAAGAGGGCATCAGATTTAAATTTTTTAAATATTAGCCAGATGTGGTGGCACATGCCTTTAATCTCGGCACTCTGAAGAGAGAAGCAGGAGGGTATCTGTGAGTGAGGCTAGCTCATCTACATAGTGAGTTCCAGGCTACCTCGGGATACAGAGAGACCCTGTGTCAACAAAACAGTTTAAATCTTTTTTTTTTTTTTTTCCGTTGTTGTTGTTTTGTTTGTTTTGTTTTGTTTTGCTTTGTTTGAGACAGGGTCTCCCTATACCTCCAGCTGGCCTGGAACTCACTCTGTAGACCAGGCTGGCCTTGAACTCACAACAAAGATCCACCTGCCTCTGCCTCCCAAGTGCTAGGATGGTGGCCTGGCTTATAATAAAATATTTTTAATAAAATCCTGGGTCCATATCAGGCATCCTATAGCCACCTGTAACCCTTCTGACCACCTCAGGCATCTACCCACATATGGCATACACACACAGAGAGACACATACACATAAGTAAACTCCATAAAGAGGGGGGAGGAAAGAAGGAAGGCTTTCTGAAGGCTTAAGCAAAGTTTTGGGGCTTGAGATATATTTCTCTGTTGTAAGTTGTGTTGGGTGTTTTATGCATCCTCTCAGGTAAATAATGCTTCCCCAAGTTCTACATCTGAAGCCAGGCATGCTGGCACACTCTTACTATCATTCTAATCCCATCACTCAAGGAATGGAGGTAAAAGCTCATCAATCCCAGGCAGTCCCCAGCTATGCAGTGAACCGGAGGCCGGCCTGGGCTGTGTGGAGCCTGCCTCAGAAGGACAAAAGTTTTTTTAGCTTTTTGAACAATGCGAAAACTGAATTGATGCTCTGTTTACTTAGTCTAAGGTGTTCAAAGTGAAGGTCTTTTCTTTAGATGGCTATGATGCTTGGTTTTTAATTTTTGTGGATTTTTAAATTTTTTTATGTTTGAGTGTTAGCTGAATGCAAGTTCACCCATGTCGTCCAGCCCCCAGAGGACAGAAGAGGGCATCAGATTTAAATTTTTTAAATATTAGCCAGATGTGGTGGCACATGCCTTTAATCTCGGCACTCTGAAGAGAGAAGCAGGAGGGTATCTGTGAGTGAGGCTAGCTCATCTACATAGTGAGTTCCAGGCTACCTCGGGATACAGAGAGACCCTGTGTCAACAAAACAGTTTAAATCTTTTTTTTTTTTTTTTCCGTTGTTGTTGTTTTGTTTGTTTTGTTTTGTTTTGCTTTGTTTGAGACAGGGTCTCCCTATACCTCCAGCTGGCCTGGAACTCACTCTGTAGACACCAGGCTGGCCTTGAACTCAGAGATCCGCCTGCCTCTGCCTCCCAATTACAAAGATTAAAGGTGTGTGCCAACACTCCCAGCTTAAAGATGGTTCTTAGAGGGGGCTGGAGAGATGGCCTAGCGGTTAAGAGCACCAACTGCTCTTACAGAGGACCCGGGTTCGATCCCCAGCACCCACATTGCGGCCGAGAACCATCTGAAACTCCAATTCCAGGAGAACTCCAGTTCCAAGGGAATACAACACCTTCTTCTGACTTCCGCGGCGTTGCACGACACGGGTGCACAAACCTACATGCAGACAGTACACTCATACACATACAAAAATTAAAAAAAAAAAAAAAAGATGGTTCTTAGTGACCATGTGGGTGCTGGGAATCAAACCCGTGTCCTCTGGAAGAGTAGTCGGCACTCTTAACTACTGAGCCATCTCTCCAGCCCCGAAACAGTTTAAATCTTAACTAGGCTTGATGGTACATGCTTCTAATCCACAACACTTGGGAAGCAGAGGCAGGCAGATCTCTCGACTTTGAGGCCAGATGGTGGTTTCCTTTGTGTTGCCCAGTGAACTAAGCGTCCTCCTGCCTCAGCCTCTGAAGTGGTTATTGTGCCCTTGATTGTTGCTTTCTCCTTTGGAAGAAACTCTCTATTGCTAGTGTTAGAATTTAGGAGGAAACCCCCACCCTTTTCACACCATTCATGTGCTGCTATTTGTATGGAGAGTTCAAGTTTTTCCATAGAGGATTCTGATTTTTATCCCCCCGTTTGTTCCTTAGACCAAAGAGAACCCTATACAGTAAGAAATACGGAGTGGACCTCATCAGATACACTCACGCGGCAAACACGGTCGTTTACAGCTCTAACAAAATAGATGGTAAGCAAGCCATTTGGGAGGTCAGTCATGCTGGTGGTTTCCTTTACGAAGTTGTTCATAGAACACTGACTACCTGTGCTTTGGCTAATAGTTACATTAGTTTAAATATTTTCCTATGACATAGCAGTGCTGATTACATTGTTATGACTGAAAAAAATGCTTGGAAGCAGGCCACTAGCACTTTTGAAGAATGGAATATGAAAAACATCCAGTTTACAATGGGGAGTGGGTAAAAAAGGAAGCAACTATTTTTTTTTTTTTGGAAGCAACTAATTATATTTATGGTTCGTATTCCTTGAAACTTGAAAGAATAAGAAGAAACAAAAGGAGTCTTGACCCACAGCAGTTAGGAAACTACTAGGCTTTTCCATTCAGAACATGTAGAGTGAAGCAGGTATGGCACCTCACCTCCATTCTCCTTGCCTGGGAATTCTGAAGCCGGAGGAACTGAGCTCCAGGCCACCCTGAGCTGCGTAGTGAAACCTCATCTTCCAAAAACAGAGACGGGAGAGGGAGAAATAAAGACAAACCTTTAGCATTTCTGACTGAGGGAGATTAAAACAGAACTTGTAAATGGAATAAATACAGAATGGAAAGGAGGGCCCCCCCCAAAAAAAAAGTAAGAATAGCATAAGCATCCCAGCACTCAGGGTGACACATGAGGGTCCAAGTTTCCAGTTTAAGACCCACCCGGCAATTTATCAAGGCCCTGTCTCAGGTGTGGGGAGCGGGGGACCCAGCATGATAGATGGTGGTCAGACCTCTCTGGAGGCAGAAGCAGGCAGTCTCTGAGTTTGAGGCCAACTTGGTCTGCATAGCAAGTTTTAAGCCACCTGGAGCTATAGCAAAACACTATCTCAAAAAAAAAACCCTAGCCAGGCATGGTGGCGCACGCCTTTGGTCCTAGCACTGGGGGGGCAGAGGCAGGCGGATTTTTGTGAGTTCAAGGCCAGCCTGGTCTACAGAGAGTTCCAGGACAGCTGGGGCTACAGGGAAACACTGTCTCAAAAAGACCGAAAAAAAAGGTTTGAGAAATGTTTTTGTTTTCCAACTGGTTGAGCTATGGAAGGTTAATGAAAATAAGATTATAGATCTTTTATGGTCTGTATCATTAAAGAACAGTGCACTGGCTTTAATCATCTTTGATTCCAGAAAGATATTTTGTTTGCTGGTCTGTCTGGTGATAATTTTTTTAGTCTGAATTTATCTCCAGAAAGAAATGCTGGGATTGAGCACATTAGGCCAGTGTTCTACCCTGAGCCAGGTCCCTGACACCTCTCTTTTTTTTTTCTTTTTAATAAATAGTGTCTGTTTTTGCCTTTCTCCTGGGATAAGTCTACAAACTGTCCTGATAATTGAACTGTTACACTTTAAAAAACAAAGGGCTGGAGAGATGGCTCAGCAGTTAGAGCATCAACTGCTCTTGCAGAGGACCAGGTTTGATTCCCAGCACCCACATAGCAACTGAGAACCGTCTTTAACTCCAGTTCCAGGGGAATCTGCCACCCTCTTCTGACCCCCACAGCATTGCACTACACGGGTGCATCTACCTACATGCATACAGTACACTCATACACATTAAAAAAAAATTACTAGTTAAACTTCTTCACTTTTTGCACTAAAATTTCTTGTTTGGGGTCCAGGCATGGTGGTGCATGCCTTTAATCCCAGCACTCTGGAGGGAGAGGCCAGTGGATCTCAGTTCCAGGCCAGCTGGGGCTAAAGGGAAACCCTGTCTCAAAAAAGACCAAAAAAAAAAATTTTTTTTTTTCCCAGATAGTATCACTATAACCCAGGTAGCCCCCGACCTTATGATTTCCTCCTGAATGCTGGGATTGTAGGCCATGGCAGGCACAGTTACTTTTGTTTTGTTTTGTTTTGTTTTGTTTTTGGCCTTTTTGAGACAGGGTCTTGGTGTTGCCCCAACTGGCCTGGAACTTGCTATGTAGACCAGGCTGCTGCTCTTGAACTCACAGAGATCTGCCTGCCTCTGCCTCCAGAGTGCTGGGATTAAAGGCATGCACCACCATACCTGGCTTCAGTTTGAATTTTTTTTTTTTTAAGATTTTTTAATTATGTGTCTCTGTGCACACCTGGACACATATTGAGTGCAGGTGTACAGAGTCCAGAAGTTGTCAGATCACTTTGAGGTAGAGATACAGAGATATAGGTGGTTGTGAGCCATTCAACATGGGTGGTAGGAGTTTGGGACCAATGTTCCTAACTACCAAACCATACCCCAACCCTCCCCACCCCCCTTTTTTTTTTTTTTTTTTTTTAAAGAAATGGTCTCACTTTGCATTGCTGGCTGGCCTGGAACTTGTAGACCTGGCCTCCATTTCACAGAGATGCACCTGCCTTCCAGTGTGCCTCCATTTCACAGAGATGCACCTGCCTTCCAGTGTTCCACTGTGCTCGGGGCCCATTAGATTTTTCCAGTGTCATTCAGGAAGGATTACTTTGGCTCCTATTTTAATCTATCTCAGAGCAGATGGGCAAAATTTTTTCTTAAATGAGACTTCTACCTGAACTTTTAGTAAGTATATCATTTCTTTTTTTCGTGCTTCTCTATCAGTAGTTTTCTAAGTAGGGAATGCAGCTTTTGCATAAGAAAATAAAGTATGAGAATCCTGTGGGAATACATGTATATATGTTAATACTGTTACATTTTTATTGGGCTGCTTTTCTGAGTGATTAAATGAAGCTTCTCCTAGTTTGGTTAATGATAAGGCAAATGTGTGGCACTTTGCTGCCAGGCCTCTGCTGTGGGTATGTTGCCTTTCCTGTCTCGAGTGCATCCTGAAGAGTTCCTCCAGTGCTCCGTTTCCTTTTGCCTGATTCCAGGCTGAGGTAGTAGTTTGTACAGTTTGAGGGTCTATGATACCACCCGGTACAGGAGATAACTGTACAGGCCACTGCCTTGCCAGGAACAGTGCACCAGCTACTAAATGGCGAAGCTCTGCTCATCTCTGGGAATCCAGGTAATGGGAGGAAATCTTTACTTTCTAGGGCAGGTGAGTATTTCTTAGCACTAGAGAAACCAGAAATGCTTTGTGGCTATTTTACAGGATTGGAGATGTTTTCAAATAAACCATGTGGAGTCCATTACAGGCTTTTCCTTTCCCTTTTAGGTTAAATGCCCTCTCATTAGAGAGCACTCTTGCAAGCCAAGTTTGTTGGCTCGTGTCTATGATCCCACCATTTGGGAGGTGAGGTAGAGGATTGCTACTAGTTTGAGGTCAGCCTAGGCTACATACTGAGTTCCAGTTTATTGTGAACTACAGAAGTCCACCCTGACTCAAGAAGGGAAAAGGAAGGAGACAAACAAAACCAGAGAATACCCTTAGGAGCCACTTGATATTTTCACCCTCTTTACTCTTTGCTGATTGCCTTTATAATACCCTTTGTGTCTCTTTCTGCCTTCCTGTCGGTGCCATATTTCCTATGTTTCTCCTTGTCTGTCTCTCTCTCTCTGTCTCTCTCTCTCTCTCTCTCTCTCTCTCTCTCTCTCTCAGGGGGGGGTGTTCATTGTTGGCTTTCTTTGGGCTTTTGACCTCTTGGCCTCCAGTGTGCTGGGATTATTACCCAACTTTCACTTTTTTCTTCTTCTTCTTCTTCTTGAGGCAGGATCTCCCTGTAGTTCCAGCTGTCCTAGAACTCACTATGACCAGGCTGGCCTTGAAGGCAGAAAAGTCCACCTGCCTCTGCCTTTTGAGTGCTGGGATTAAAGGCCTGTACCACCATGCCAGGCCCAACCTTTTTTTTTTTGAGACAGGTTCTCCCTTAGACCCAACTGGCCTGGAGCTTGCTATGTAGAACAGGCTGGCCTTGAACTCACAGAGATCCATTCTGCCTCTTGAGTGCTGGGATTAAAGGCGTGCGCCACCATGCCCAGCCTAAGATGGTTCTCAGCCACCATGTGGGTGCTGGGAATCAACCCAGGTCCTTTGCAAGAACAGTTAGTACTCTTAACCACTGAGCCATCTCTCCAGCTTTCATTTTTTAAGAGTGTAGTGCTTTCTGTTTTGCTGGTTCTTCTTTTGTTGTTGTTGTTGTTGTTGTTGTTTTGAGACAGGGTCTTGCAGAGTCACTATTTAAGAGTGTATATGTCTGGGCTGGAGAGATGGCTCAGTGGTTAAGAGTACTGACTGCTCTTGCAGAGGCCCATGTTCGATTCCCAGCACCCACGTGGCGGCTAAGAACTGTCCTAGGCTGGGCATGGTGGCACACGCCTTTAATCCCAGCACCCGAGAGGCAGAGGCCGGTAGATCTCTGAGTTCAAGGCCAGCCTGGTCTACATAGTGAGCTCCAGGCCAACTGGGGCTAAAGGGAGACCTTGTCTTAAAAAAAAAAAAAAAAATGTATGTCTATTTTCCCTAAGTACAGATCATTCTTTTCCATTTTGTTTAGTCTTGATGTAAGTTGTAGTCAGCGCTATTGGAGAATTTGTCAGTGTCCAGCCTTATTTTAGATTAGTATTGTTGCACACTTTAAGCCTGTTTCCTTAGCAAGATGTTCTTTAAGGTTCGTCACTCTGTGGAGACACTAAAATTAATGGATTTTTAAAAAATTCTTGCTAGGATATAGGGCAAATTGAATTGTAAATTATGAAGAAGCCAAAGATTGGTAATAAAACACTTTATTTTTTTAATGTAGTTTTTACTTTTTTTCTGTCTCAACCCTAGAGCTTGAACCTTGGGCTTCATACATGGTTGTCAAACATTCTACCACTGAACTTTACTCCTGGCGCCCAAAACGGTGATTTTAAATGTTGTTAAGAATTCAGTCAACTTAGAACCTGGCTTGTGGGCTATATGAATCTATTTACCATTATATATCCAAAATTTGCTTTGGCTATGTAATATAGGCTCTTTGGTCTTGTCTTCTCAAAATGAAAATGCAAGCTAAATTTCATTTAAATAGTCCAATATCATGCTTCTTTGTCTTCTTACAGATACCATTCGTTATTTGTCCTTGCATGACAACAAGTACATCAGATACTTCCCTGGACACAGCAAAAGGTAAGATTTGGTCAAGTATTATAGAGTTATTTTATCCGTGAGATAACCTAGAATGGAAGACGGGGAAGAATTTTTAAATTCACCCTACTGGCTGCTGTTGGTCATTCCTCTTCATCTTGTTAATTCTTTAGTAATCACCTCTTAATTTACTGAGGTTATAGAAGCAGGAGTTAGTCTCAGAGATCACTAAAATCTTTGTTAAAATGTAAGGGGCTGGGGGTATATCTCAGTGGCAGACCACATGCTTAGCATGTGAAAGGCTCTGGGTTCAAGACCTAGCACCAAAAGGAAATAAAATTAAGAGGGGAAGAGGAGGGCTGGAGAGATGGCCTAGCGGTTAAGAGCACCGACTGCCCTTACAGAGGACCCGGGTTCGATCCCCAGCACCCACATGGCGGCCGAGAGCCGTCTGAAACTCCAATTCCAGGAGAACTCCAGTTCCAGGGGAATCCGAGACCCTCTTCTGACCTCTGCGGCATTGCACGACACGGGTGCACAGACTTGCATGCAGGCAGTACATTCATACACATACAGAAATAAATAAAATTAATTAAAAAAAAAAGAATATAAATTTTAAAAAAAGAGGGGAAGAGGAATTGGGTATACCAATTGGCAGTAGAACATAATGTACATTAAAGCTATTTAGGGAAAACCTATGCTGTAAAATTTTGACATTTAGGAATGCCCAATCTCGGGTATCTTTTTTTTTTTTAACTGTGAGTCTTTTGTGGACGCGCGTGTGTGCATGTGTGTGTGTGTGTGTGAGTGTGTGTGTGTGTGTGTGTAAAAATACCCCTAAGAGAAAACCCTGTACCTATTAGTGGTTGGTGCTGTAACTCCTGACAGCCATCAGTCTGTGCTAGATTTGCCTGTATAAATGGATTCAGATACTATGTGGCCTTTTGTGTCTGGTATCTTTGTGTAGTATGATGTTTCCAAAGTTCATCCCTGTTGTCATATAAATCAGTACTTGGTTTCTTTTTAATGTCAACTAACACCATGTCATGTCATATGCCTATTCACCCATTTTGCTGATCCATTACTGAATCACCACTAGGTTTTTCCATTCTTCGTTATGAATGATGTTATAAAAGCATATGGGCATTGTGTATGAACATTTTAATTCTCTAGGGCATATACTTAGGAGTGGAATTTACTGAGTTGTATAACTGTCTTTTCAGAAAATGAGAGCATCTATACTATTTTACATTTCCATATCCTCTTGCTCAGCAACATTTGTTGTCAGTCCTTTTATAGTTGTGAGTGTGGATTACTCTTTCATTGTGGGTTTTTTTGTTTGTTTTTTGTCTTTTTGAGACAGGGTCTCCTTATAGCTCTGGCTGTCCTGGAACTCACTCTGTAGACCAGGCTGGCCTTGAACTCACAGACATCCGCCTGCCTCCGCCTCCCAGGTGCTAGGATTAAAGGCCTGCGCCACCACGCCCGGCTCATTGTGTTTTTAATTGCAGTAGAATCACATATTTTGTTTTGAGACCATGTAGCCCTGGCTGACCTGGAATTAACTATGTAGATTAAGCTGGCCTCCAAATTCAGAGATACCCACCTACCTCTGCCTCCTGAGTGCTAAGATTAAAGGCATGCCCACCATACCTGGCCCCTTAAGTTTTTTATACTAAAGCTTTTAAGTTTTTTTTATTATTATTACATTCACTGCTTTTGATTGTTCCAAATAAGTCTATGTATATTTCCTAGAATGGTAGTTTGGGGAAATCAGTATACATGTAGTAGGCGGATTGGTTTAGAATTCACATCCAATTTTTGCTCATATTTTGCTTCAACTCCTATTTATCTTGATACGTTGCAGGGTGGTGGCCTTGTCCATGTCACCTGTGGATGACACTTTCATTTCTGGGTCTCTTGATAAGACCATTCGACTCTGGGATCTCCGGTCTCCTAACTGCCAGGTAATGGTACCTCCCAGTTACATTTTTGAGCATTTTCTGTGAAAGGCATTATCATAGCTTTCTTCCTCAAGGAAGGGAGAAAGCAGTGGTTCCATTTGGGGATCCCAGAGTCTTCTTAAATGGCAGAGAAAACCTAGTTGGCTACTCTTTGCAAGCAGATGTCCTAATCTAGTAGATTGCATTATACTTTGTGGTTTAGTGCTTTTGGGTTTTGGTTTGTTTTTTTTTTGTTGTTTTTTTTTTTTTGGTCTTTTCGAGACAGGGTCTCCCTGTAGCCCCAGCTGTCCTGGAATTCGCTCTGTAGATCAGGCTGGCCTTGAACTCACAAAGATCCGTCTGCCTCTGCCTCCCGAGTGCTAGGATTAAAGGGGTGCGCCACCACGCCCGGCCGTGGTTTAGTGCTTTTAAAAGTTTTCTTAGACCCTTTGAACTACAGCTTTTAGCTTCAAGGAATTTGTTTTCATTTAAATTCTATAATATTGTACAGATAGGGTTGATCAAAAATCCTTTGGTGGCTTTCTTTTAGAAGCTTTATTGTAGTCAGATTTTTGTTTGCTTTTACTGTTCTGTAGGTACACAGCTGGATATCTGTATCTCTTTCTTAGTGTTCTTTGGGAAAAGTGCTAAAAGGGTAAGATCATTTATTAAGTATTTGTTTCTTTTTTCTTAGGGCCTCATGCATCTACAGGGCAAGCCAGTTTGTTCTTTTGATCCAGAAGGGTTAATTTTTGCTGCAGGAGTCAACTCAGAAATGGTCAAACTTTATGACCTTCGTTCTTTTGATAAGGTAAATCTTTGAATCTTTGAGCTGTCTTGATGTTGCACAAATTTTAAGGACAAGTCGGACATTAAGGTGCCTTTCTGTGGTAAAGTAAGTGGTAGATGCAGAGAGTGTGCTTCCTCCATCTTTTGCTTTCCCACTCAGAAGAGAATCTGAAGGGATGGAAGGGAAGTTAATGATTTGTTTGTTTGTTTTTAAGATAGAGTTGGCTCCAACAGAAGAATTATTTATGGGCCTGGGGGCTGCTGTTTGTGTTTTGCAGGGACCATTTGCAACCTTTAAGATGCAGTACGATCGGACTTGTGAGTGGACAGGACTTAAGTTCAGCAATGATGGCAAACTCATTCTCATCTCCACCAACGGCAGCTTCATCCGTCTCATTGATGCATTCAAGGGAGTGGTGATGCACACATTTGGGGTGAGCTGACAGCTGTTGAGCATGGCTCTTTGCAGGCTCATACCTTCTGGCCTGGAAATTGTGTTAGCTGATGATGGAGATCAACAGCATGGAGTCGGTGATTAAGACATGAGCTCTGGCACATGCCTTTAATCCCAGCACTTGAGAGGCAGAGGCAGGTGGATCTGAGTCAAGGCCCGCCTGGTCTACATAGGGAGCTCCAGGCCAGCTGGGACTAAAGGGAGACCCTGTCTGAAAAGACATGAGCTCATGTTTTTGTTTTCCTGCACATGACCTTTGGATTCTGATCATTCACTTCTAGCAAAGTGACCCAAATTTGGTATTTAAAAATGATTATTCCTAACAACAAGGGTTTTTTTGTCCCCCTTCATAGGGGGTTGGGGGTATTAATGTACCAGCCACCTCTGAACCTTTGGTGGCATTATTTTACATGGAAAGCCTTCTGTGGAAAGGAAGGGCTTGTGTACTGGATTGGTATTTCTGGGCAGTTGTTTTTATTAATGGTGAGAACTGCTATTTTGTTTTAGGGGTATGCTAACAGCAAAGCTGTCACACTAGAGGCTTCATTTACTCCAGACTCTCAATTTATTATGATTGGTAAGCTTTGATTTTTTTTTTCTTAGACTTATTTCTCTGATATTGTTCATTTAAGTTATTATGCAACGTAATTAAAATATTATGTTTAATATGTTTTCAGATTTCTGTATAGCACATTATAACTGTAGAGTTCCCTTTATTGGTTTGGGTTTTGTTATTTGCTGTTTGTGTGCATGTGTACACATACATACTTTTGTAGAGGCATGTGTGTGTGGATATCTGAGGACACTTTGCAGAAGTCCATTCTCTGCTTCTACGAAGTAGGCCTCAGAGATTAGACTCAGCTCATCAGGCTTTCTGGCAAGCACTTTGACCTGAGCTATCTTGCTAGCCTGATTTAGTATTATATAGCCCTGGCTGACCTTGAACATCCTGACCTTGAACTGGCACAGCCTTACTGTGTAGTCAAAGATGACCTCCAGTTTCTGATACTCCCTATCTCCACCTCCCAAGTTCTGAGATTGGAGGTTTATCCCATCATAACCTGGCAAGGAACTGTTCTTTGCTGGAACTGGCAATATGTTTGTCTTCTCTTCATGAGCTTTAGAATTACACTTTAAAAGCATTGCTGTATCATATTACTAACTTGGTATAACCTTGTATTCAGTTGTCTCAGATTACATCTTGATAATATTCATCTTTTCTGGAGAAATGTTAAGTTAGAGGGGGACATGACTTAGCCAGGCATTGTGAAACACTCCTGCACATTCACTACAATCTGAGCATTTGAGAGGCAGAGATAGGGAGGATTTGGAGTTTGAAGCCATCTTGGGTTACATAGTGAATTCATAGCTAATCTGGGCTATCTAAAAACCCCTGTCTCAAAAAGAGGGGTGCAAATACTTAAATCAGGATGAATTTCCGTCGCGACCCCCTTCGTCCAGCGAAAGAAGACACGACACGAGAGCGATCTTCCTCGAGCAGTTTATTCGGGTACCCTTACATCCGCTCTCCCTCTTTCCCTTCCCGGTTCACCACCTATAAGGCATGTCACAACCAATCAACTTCCACCACGTGGGTCTCAAGGATAGGATATCTCTATGCGGAACAGAGGGCTTCAGCAAGGCCAAACCAAATAAGGACATGTTTACTGCATGGAGCGCTCACCCCCGTGGGGGTGGGAGGCGGAAACCAGCGCCATCTTTGAGGCGCGGCACTTCGCAGCTCCCAACAAATTTCCAGGAAACTTCCTCCACTGTCTTCTCAGTTTCTGCTGAGGACTGGGTCCTGAAGCTTAAACTCTCTCCAGACCTTGGCCCATCTCTTTCTCACTTTTCTTTGTATTATCTCTTCAAATACTGTATTTTCGTAATCATTCTCTTTAGGTTCAGAAGATGGCAAAATTCATGTCTGGAATGGAGAGAATGGTATAAAAGTAGCTGTGCTGGATGGTAAACACACAGGTCCCATCACCTGTCTGCAGTTCAACCCCAAGTTCATGACCTTTGCCAGTGCATGTTCCAACATGGTATGTGAAACAGTGAAGTGTTTTCTATGCAGGACCCTCTTTATTTGGGGTGGATATGAGACAGCAAGCTGTGTTGTGTTCTACAAAGTTACAAACACCCAAGTTTGTGTTTGAACTGGTGGCTTCACTTTACACCTCCACGTCATGTAATCTCTGGCTGGGCTGGTCTTTTCACTTTTGTTCCTCTTCCCATAAAATAGGATCACCATTGACCTCCCAAGAGATTACAGGGTAGTTTTTGTTCTGGCCCCTGGTTTTAAGTAAACGTTAAGCCTTACGTTACTTTTCTTTCCTTTTCTTGAGAATTTTTATTTTTTTAATTTTATTTATTTTTGTATGTGTATGAGTGTACTGTCTGCATGTAGGTTTATGCACCCGTGTCATGCAGTGCCAAGGAGATCAGAAGAGGCTGTCGGATTCCCCTGTAACTGGAGTTAAAGACAGTTCTCAACCGCCATCTGGGTGCTGGGGATCGAACCCGGGTCCTCTGCAAGAGCAGTCGGTGCTCTTAACCGCTAGACCATCTCTCCAGCCCCCTAAAACTTACATGTTTTATTGAGCTTTTGAGCATTTCATACCTTTCCCAATCACATTTAGACCCATCCCACTCCGCATTACTCACACTCACATTAGCCCACTTGCATTGGCCCAAGTGTTGGGATTACAGGTATTGTACAGGTATTGTACAGGTATTAGCCACACCTGGCGACTTTCCCAACTTTTATTTATTTTTATTTTATTTATTTATTTATTTATTTTTTTTTTTTTTTTTTTTTTTTTTTTTTTAGGACAGGATCTCCCTTTTAGTCCCAGCTGGCCTGTAGACCAGGCTGGCCTGGAACTCACTCTGTAGACCAGGCTGGCCTGGAACTCACAGAGATCTGCCTGCCTCTGCCTCCTGAGCGCCAGGATTAAAGGCATGCACCACCATGCCTATCTTAAAGATGGTTCTTAGCCGCCATGTGGTTGCTGGGACTCGAACCCGGGTCCTCTGCAAGAGCAGTCTGAGCTCTTAACCACTGAGCCATCTCTCCAGCCCCAATTCCTCAGAAATTCTTACAGTTGCCTAAATAAACCGTTTAAGGTTTTTGTTTTTGTTTTCCCACCTGTTTGGTTTTGTATACACAAATGGCACACATGTAGAAGTCACAAGTGACTTGTTGGTTCTCTACTTCCACCGTGTGGGCTCTAGGATAAGCCACACCCTTATCCACTAAGCCATCTATCTCACCAGCCATTTTCTCTAGAGAACAAAACAGACATGCTAGCATACATCTTAATTTTAGCACTTAGGAGGTAGAGGCAAGAGGATCAGGAGCTGCAGGCCAACCTGCATGACACGGGACCTCGTTTCAGAAATACAAACAAGGGGCCGGCTCAGCGGTTAGGAGCACTGACTACTCTTGGCAGAGGATCCAGATTTCTTTCCCAGCACCCACATGGCAGCTAACAACCATGTTAGCCAGATCTCTGATTCCAGGGGGTCTGATATCCTCTTCTGGCCTCTGCGGGCATTGTATACACAGGTGCACTTACACATGAAGACAGAACATTCATACACATAGAATATAAATAAAAATGAAACAGAGCCATGGAGATGTGTCAGAGGGTAATGGTGCTTGCCCCAGCCTGACATGAGTTCAATTTCCAGGAGAAAACTGACTTCCACAAGCCATCTGACCTCCACATGTGTACCATGGTATGCACGTGGCATATACACAAACACAAATACATTAATTTTTTTTTTTAAGTTAAACAATAACTGGAGATGGGAAAATTGGTACTTCTCAGTCTCTAGTTTTTCTCTTGGAATCTCCTAGCCTTCACTGGGTAGGTATTTGAGGGTGGGGTATCTTTACCCAGAGCACACTGACTACACACACACACCCCTACACACCTTTATCTTTACCCAGAGTACACTCCCTCCACACACACATGCACACATAACTTTTTTCCAACTGTTTGTCTTTGGCTTTTTGAGACAGGGTCTGCCTATAGCCTAGAATTCACTTTGAAGACCAGGCTCACCTCAGTCTCACAGATCAATCTCAGAGTCCTCCTGAGTATTGTTACTACACCTGGCCCTTTTTCTTGATGTTGAGGACTAAAACTGGGGTCTTTACCACTGAACCATACCTCCATCTGTCCAAAAGAAACCAGGAAAGTAATGTCAGAAGAAAAGCAGCAGTAGCTGGGCTATAACTCAGACTATAGAGCACTTGCCTGGAGTCTGTGAGGCTCTGGCTGGGTTCAGTCCCTGGTACTGAAATAAAAACTGCAGAGTGTGGTGGCTGGCACACACCTTGTAATCCTAGAACTTTGGGGGCAGAGCAGATGGATTTCTGTGAGTTCAAGGCCAGCCTGGTCTACATAGTGACTCCCAGGCCAGCTGGGACTACAGGGACACCCTATCTCAAAATTAAAAAAAAAAGCTGGATGTGGTAGTATACATGTAATCCAAGAATTTGGAAGGAGAGCTAAAGATCAAGAGTTCAGGGTCATCCTTGCCTACATAGTGAGTTTTAGGCCACTCTAGGATACATGAAGCCATAAAAAAGGTACTGGAATATTTCTGTCTACATAAACAGAATTGTTAATCAGGAGTGAAGGCTCCTTAACCACTGGGGTTGGGCACTGGATGCTATAAGGTGGGGTAAGAAGAATCTTTCACAGTGAGCCTGGCTGCTTTGAGTTGATTTTTGTTCTCCTTCCAGGCCTTCTGGTTGCCTACTATTGATGATTGATCCTGACAATGCTTGGCTCTTTCTGTACAACGAGGGTAGCCAACAGGAAAAACTCGGAGGGACTGAGATGACTGGGATTGAATCATTTGACTGGGCTGGAGAACATCCTTTCACATGGCCTTCCCATGGGTGTGCTGTACTCTGCTCAACAGAAAATAATTAGCTGAGCTTCTTCAGAAAGACTCTTGGTGCTGCAGATTCAGTTGGCACTCAGCCTTTCCTGCTCACTACACCAAGCTCTTCCAGAGAGGTGACCAGACTTGTGATCAGGTTATACTGGGGTTCTCAAGACCCCTTCATTTTTGAATGTGTTAGCTGCTGGAGAGCCAGTGAAGTCATCAATTCTGCACATCTCTCTCCCACCCCAATAAGTGCATGGGAAGCCACAGTTCTGGTTTTGAGATGCCGTGGGCAGCTCAGTGTCCCTTGCCCTCACCCTGCATGTCTTGTTCCTGGGTCTCCCTGTGTAATTGTGGCATTATTCCACAACCATCATGTTTCCTAGGTGCCAAATATTTACAGAAATAAGTCTTCATATAACTTGGGGTCAGAGAAAGGGACAGATAAAGGACCTTGCTCATCAAGTTGGTCCTGGGTGGGTGGGTGGTTCGGGTAGATCTTAGGCTCCGATGTGGGCTAGCAAAAGGCCCCAGAGCCTGAAAGGGAGGGGAGGGGGTTGTAGGTGAGTTCTGAGAACTGAACAGCCTAGTGCAATCCCCCATCACCAAGACGTTTGGAAGCAAGGTAGGAATCTATTTTTGTATGAGTTGCATCACGTTTTCCTGTGGGCCAGTATTGTGGAATAAGTCTAAGTTGTTTACACTGATGCCTTCCTTTCCTGCCCACCACAAATTGTGTACATAGTCAGCAGATGATACCCCTTTCCCCAGCTCCTACCTGAGAGCTGGTTCTAGGCCTGTGTTATATGTTATATTTAGCCTTTTTATATATGACCCTTGATTTCTGTCTGTATTTGAGCAGTGTGCGTGTCCCCGTAAATAATCTGCAGACATGCACATATGTATGTGTATATGCCTATCTATCATCTGTAGCTTCTCAGTAGTTCAGTGGAAGGTCAAGAGGGACTCCTGTAGCCAGGAGAGACTGCTAATAGCATTGGCCACAAGTGTTAGTCCTTCCTGTTGACCTCTTTCTCTTTGGGAGACTAAAAGCAGAGCTTCTAGTGTTTGCTGTTCTCATGGCAGCTAAGTGAGGGTCTTGGGACAACCCCCTTGTACTCCTCACATTTTGGGGCCCTCTCTACAGTATTAGTTTCTCCTTTGCTTGATTATGCTCTGTCTGCACCTGTATTTGTGTGACAGTCACTTTTGCATGGCTTCTGTGCCTGGCTTACTGCATTTGGGGACAGGGTGCTGGGACCACAGTATTTTCAGTTTATCAGAACTTTGCCAGTTGCAGGTCCCTTTCATATACGTGCTGTGTCTGCTTTCCTGCCCTTGCTCTCTCCTGAGGAAGACAACTAGCTAGGCCCAGGCAAGAAGAGTTCCAGCTACCCATTGCCCTTTCTTCCTGGCTTGGCCACCTTAGAGCAGAATGAGTGGCAGTCAGATATCATGTAAGCAACACTCCCTTGGTCCAAGAGTACCCAGCTGCTAAGGGGTCAGTCAGGCCATCCACCTCTGCTGCTGTTCAGCAGAGGTATCAGCTATCAATCACGTAACCCTTTTTTTTTTTTCATATATATTTTGTGTGTGTGTGTGTGTGTGTGTGTGTGTGTGTGTGTGTGAGTCTGAGACAGGGTCTCCCTGTACCCCCAGTTGTCCTGGAACTACACTTTTTCTTTTAAAGCAATTATTTTTTGACTTGTTATCCTGACTAAACGGGCAAGAGGTAGACACCCTGACTGAAATCTACAGTTGTTGCTGTGCATTGTAATTCTGCCTTCCTAGAGTGCACAGGTGGTCTATACTGTTAACTGCCTACCTTTGAAGTCTGAAATTCATGGTTAGGAGTAACTATTGAGAGTGCTTAGCACTGTGGATTAACAAGAAAGGCTCCATAACTTGCAACTAGGGTGGCTTGTCCTGTAGCAGTAAGATTATTCATATCTGAGTTCATGTGTGCCCAAAGCTGAGGCACCATGCCCATGCCCTTGGAAGACATACTGCCTCACACAGCCTCTGTGGACCCTGTGGCAGCAGAGCTGACTTCAGAGTTGGGAGGAAGGGAAACGGTGCAGTTGGAAGTCACATGATGCTGTGCGGCCAGGAGGAAAGATGGAAGGAGAAGATGGAGTTGGCACTACAGGGATATATCCCTGGGGACAGACTACTCGCCACGCTCTGAAGAATCGGCTAGAGCCACCATTGATAATTGACCTGACCCAACACTGCTCGACCACCAGCCACTGGAGTATTTTTAAGAAATTATTCCCTGTTGCAACTGACAATTACTGTTTATTAAGGAAAACTTGGGAATTTTATGGTAAACCAGTTTACCACCCAAATGGTACCACTGTTAAAATCTTTTGATGTTAAATGTTCTAGATATTTCTGTGCATAGACTTGTGTGTTTACATAGTTGTTACTCTACTGTACATACAATTTTATGTCCCTTTTGTACTTAACATAAACATTTTTTTTCCATGTTATCAGTCTTAATTTTATGGTTTACAGCCCCTTCCATTGAGCTTCTGTGTAACATTTACCTGGTTCCCAGGGAGGAAAGAATGGACTGTCCCATTATTCCAGCCCATGTACAGTTGTATGAATTGTTGGATCTCCTGCTAAGGATTGGGGCAATGAGGTCCTCCTAGCCCATCCTTTGACTCCAGGCTCCTTAAATAGGCACAGGGCCAGTGAAAAAGTGACTGGGAAAGTTGAGCCTGGCTCCCTTATGTTCCCCACTGTTTATATCCACCCTGATCAGATTGGCAACCTCTTGTTAGAGTAAGTTGCATCTTACCTCTAGGCCTGGCTAGTTGCCTGGTAACCCACTGCTTGGCTAGTACATTGGAAATTCCTGGAGCTTGATACTTTTAGCATCCTCAGAACTGCAGGACCTGCTTTCTGCTTGCCTGACTAAACAAAAACCCTGAGAAATTAGAGACTCTGAGTCAGAAGCTCTCTTGCTCAGACAAATGAAGGAGTAAGAGCCTGGTGGGAGGGCCTGGACAGATGGCTCGGCAGGTAGCAGCACATGCCCACAATGCCTGGATCCCACTGTGGAAGGAGAGAACCAACTCCTGAAAGTTGGCCTATTTTTTCCACACATGCCATGGCTTGCATGCCCAGAGTCATAACACTAGTAATAAAAGCCTGGCCAGGCGTGGTGGCACACACCTTTAATCCTAGCACTTGGGAGGCAGAGGCAGGCGGATCTTTGTGAGTTCAAGGCCAGCCTGGTCTACAGAGTGAGTTCCAGGACAGCTGGAACTACAGGGAGACCGTGTCTCGAAAAGACCAAAATAAAAAAAGCCTGGTGGCAGGGCTGCTGTTGCTACCTTGACCTGCTTGCAGTTGAGAGACCTAGCGTGAGGAACAAGGAATAGGCAGTATTCCTAGGTTGTGGTGGGGTTGGCTCAGTAGTTGGTGTGTGCAAGAGGCAGGCACAGGATGTTGCCTACGCTTTTCTCAGGGAGGGATGTGCTGAAAGAGGAAGTCAACTGCTGCCTAGAGCCTCAGAGACTAGCTATGGACAGGTTCAGGCCTGAAAGTCAAACTATGTGGAAAATGGGAAATTCCAGTATATCTTTTCCTATCTTCCCTGGGCAGTGTATAAGGAATGAAATCTAAGATAAGGATACAGGATCTAAGCATCTCAGGTGAGTTTACCACATAAGTTTACACATTTACCATCAGCTTCATTGGCGTTTCCTGACGAGGGCTAGTAAAGTCCCTTCAGTTGTATATTAGGTGTGAGGAAAGAATATATTTTGTCTTGTAATTCAAAAGTGTTTAAGTGGCAATGGGGTTTGGGGGGGTTGGTTTGTTTGAGACCAGGTCTCCCTTTATTTAGCCCCAGCTGTCCTGGAACTGTGTAGTCCAGGCTGGCCTTGAACTCACAAAGATCCGCCTGCCTTGCCCAGCGGCAATGCTGTTTTAACGGGAAGATGAAGAATGATGTTCATTAAGCAGGCCTCCAGATATAACTTGACTCCAACTAGATCTAATCTTTATAGAAATTTGCACTCAGAAATGAATGAAAAAAAAAAAAAAAACACAGGAGGCAGAAGCAGGTGGGTCTCTTGAGATTGAAACCAACCTGGTTTACGTAGAGAGATCCATGAAAAGGAGTCTGCTGTGCTGCACACCTGTAATTTCAGTACCTCCCATGTAGAGGCAAGGGAAGATCGGCATGAGGCCAACTTGGGCTACACAGTGAGTCTCGGACCATCTTGTAAATAAAGAATAAAGTCTTGTCACCAAGATAATGGAGGTACCATGGTGCACACACCTGTAATCTCAGCACTCTGGAGGCAGAGGCAAAAGGACCCCAAGGTTGAGGCCAGTCTGATCTTTTAAAAAAAAAAAAAAAAGGTCTGGTGATGCACACCTTTAATCCTAGCACTCAGGAGGCAGAGAGAGGCAGATCTTTGAGATAGAGACCAGTTGCTACAAGGAGACCCTCAAAAAAAAAAAACTTTCTCTGGCAACAATGAGGGGCTGGGTAGAGGAATTTCCTGATTACATGGCAATACATGAAATTACATGCAAGTGTGCACAATGGAGCTAAAGGAAATCTGAGGCCACAAGAAATGGCAAAAAGGTGTCTGTCCATTGTATACAGACCACTCATGATTCTCAGGGGCGTATAAACATTTACTAACAGGTGCTGGCTATGTCCCTGCAAGGAAAGCTGCATGTGGCTAGTGCTGGCCACAGCAGATGAGCAAATCCTTTTGGAGGGGCAGGCAGGGTAGAATGAGCAGTGGAACAATGAATGGCCACATGAGAAACCAGAAGGTCAGGGCTGGCTGGCTGACATGTATTTGTATTTGGCATAAGCCAAGTAGAAGTTTCCAAAGACTAACAAAATGGGGCCCAGGGAAAAGCAACCAGATTGGTGGCCAGGCTACAGGTAGTAACAAGTACTCAGCCCAGTTGTCAACTCTGGAAACTTCTCTTACCCCTTTTTGCTCTTTCAACTTTATTTGGAGCCTGTGCCCTCCAGTGGCAAAGGAGGGCAGGGCAGGGACTAACCTGATCTCAGGAGCTGTCTGTCTTCAAGATGGCTGTTACCTGTAGGCAAGAGGCTGCCCAAAGGTTTCTAGAAGGCACTTTGCATGGATGGAGGATTGGGTAGATGGGTTCTTGCTCCTCTTTAATACCTGCTACCTTTTAGGCTGTGCAGGACCCCATTTGAGGAGCCAACACAGGTTCTATATGTTGTAAAGTGCTTCTGCCAGAGGAACGTCACTGCTACAGAAGGCAGGACCTGGTGAGTTGGGCTTTCCACATCCTTCCAGCTCTGACTGCTGGTCCCTTTAAACAGATTAATTAGGGTGGAAGGCAAGAGCACAAGTGGCTGGGACAGGACAGGATAGGCCAGCTGTTGACCACAGTGGAAGTATGCCCACACTACACCAGCCCTGGAAAGGTTCTAGGATGCAGTATCTGAATCCTCAGTGGTCAGTACCCCCTCGGTTCTGGCTGTGCAAAGGAATCACGAACACAGAGACGTCATCATAGGAGACCTGCTCTTCTGTGGCACCATCCTCCTTCCCTTGTGTGCTGGATATCAGAATTTTGGCCAGCTCCGAGAACCTGTGAAGACCATCCTGCAGATGTACTTTGGGGTACAGAACAAAGGCAAAGCTTTGCTTCTAGAACTCAGTGCATAGTGCAGGACACCTAGGAAACCACCTAAATAGGATGCAACTGGGACAAGCAACAATCCAGGAGTGGAGGGCACACAAACTGGACTACAGGAATCTGGAATTAATTTTGTTTGTGGGGTTTTTTCTTTTTTCTTTGAGAGAGCCCCAATCCTAGCTACTGCCCTGAGTTAGCAAGCACTGTCTTAGATGAGACAGGCACGTTCAGGGTGGTATGGCCACAGACCACCCCTGCCGTCTCTCAGAATGAACTACTTGGTGTTTTCTGCTGCCACCAACCTAGGCCCAGGCAGGTCCCCAAAGCTACAGTACCTGTGTGGGTCCTCTCGGTTCCCAGGGAGAAAGTTCCGGACAAGCTGGGCCACCTGCTCATTGGATAGGACATCCCAGAGCCCATCAGTTGCCATGACAACCACATCCTCCTCCTGCAGTGTCAGCTGGTCCACATCCAATACAGTCACCTGCAAGTTAAGCCTAAGGATCCTTCAGTGGTCCCTCCCTGGCCCCCACCAGTTTTGTGAGGTTTTTTTTTTTTTTAATGCTTTTATTGATTTATGTATTTCAGACATTTTTCAGTTCAATTTACGCATATTCCCCTTTCCCTTCTCCCCACCTCAGATTATGCATTCTGCCATAACTGTCCTGCATATTTCAGTCTTTTTAAATATATGCATATATATTTAGGAATTAACATTTTCCTCCTTTAATTTTATACTACTCTAAAACCTACCAGGTTTACTCTGCATTTCTGGGCAGATGGAACCTGGGATGTCCTACACTGCTACCTCACCTGTGGTATGGAGAGCAGGAAGGGCTTGAGCTGGATGTTCGTGTCAAGGACTCTGAGCTGATGGTCTCCCAAGCCTCGGGAGACGGCCAGTGTTCCCAGTAACCGAGCCTGGGGGGCAGGGAAGGCATGAGGTGACAGTAAATGACTCAGCAAATGCCCAGTGTACCATGGCTCTGCTGAGCAGAGAGGGAGATGTGAACAATGGCCTTCCAGGGGAAAAACATGGGAGAACAACCCCCAGGACACCGTCCACAGCCACTAGTAAAGGACAAAGGAGCTCCAGGGAACAACTGAAGAGGAATTCTTGGAAGAAGTCAGACACTGACCTGCCGACCCTGTCCGTGGATCAGTGGATACTTGAGATCTGATTTTTCCACCCATTTGTAGCTCCTACATGAGTAGATGAGGGTCAGCCCAAGGCCTACATGCTGCTGCAGCTTCTCAGCCTCACGCCCAGCTACCACACCCTCACAGTGCCCACAATGCCCAAGTAGAACTACCCCAGGTTGTACAGTTGGGCCCACCAAGTCTCCCCATCCCACCAGCTCACCAGCCGCTCATGTGATGGTCCCTGAACAAAACCTTCTGCCCCAAGTCATCCCCCTTCAGCCTCCGCGGGAACTCCAGTCGGGTGAACTCGCCAGCCAGAAGCTCAGGGTAGAGAAAGGCCTGGATGGGTGGGTCGCGTTCACATCAGCCACCCTCTAGTGCCCCCTATGGGCCTGGATGGGTGGGTCACGTTCACATCAGCCACCCTCTAGTGCCCCCTATGGGCCTGGATGCAAGAGCCGGGCATCCCACTGCTGAGACCTACCAGCTGCTGGATCCGCTGCCGTTCCGTCTCGGGGGTGAACTCAGAGCTCAGCAGCCGTATCTCATCTCTCCGCACCAAGATGGCCCTAGACAGGTTGACGGGGGAGAAGTGGAGGTCAATGAGGCAACTTCGATGCCCACGGCCACCCTCCTGCTAGCCCCTTCTCCAGCACCAGAGGCCAGATCTGGCAATGCCGATCCCTTGTTCGGATCTCTCCATGAGTACCTAGGACCTGTAGAGTAAAGGCTCAGCATCTGAGCTCCCTGACGCCCTGGCATCCACCATCCTGAGTTTTGTGTTTTGTTTTTTAACTTTTAAAAAATATCTATTTTATTCTTTGTATGAGTGTTTTCCTGAATATAAGTGCCCATAGAGGCAGAAGATCCCCTAGAACTGGAGTGGGTGCTGAGCCTTCTCTCCAGCCCCTCCAACCATCTGACATACTATGCTTATGCCAAGTACAAATCCAACTCGGCCAGCCAGTCCTTCACTTTCCAGGCACCTGCAGCTGCCCCACTGCCTCCAGTGCCCTCCCGCCCGCCCACTCTACCCTGCTCGCCCTCCAAGAGCCTGCTCACCTGCTGTCACCAGCATTGGCCACATACAGCTTCCCCTGCAGGGCCACTGCCACCAGAGCTGTGCAGCCGCCCGCCTGGCCCGAGGCCTCCAGCTCCCTACCAATCACATTATCCTGGAGTAAACCAAGGTCATTATAGTGGCTATGGGTACTGGCCACCATCTTCCCAATTCCCCACCCCTTCCAGCTGACTTCCCATAAGCAAGCCTACAGTCGCAGCCCACAGCCTGACCATTAAACTCCCAAATGACTTGTCAGGAGAATTAGACAAGGGAAGTGCTACTCGAAACCAATTCCTGCAGGGAGGATCACAAAAACCAATTCAGGAAGAGAAACCAATTCCTGCAGGGAGGATCACAAGCCTGCACCATGAGATGATACAGGTGAGCAATCAGCATACAATAGGAACTGGATAAATGGAGGGTTATGCAGAAAACAGCAGTTATTGGTAATGGTCAAGTCAAGCCAACCTTTCCCTAGCCCAAGGAACTAGAGTGACTATGCAAGGAATACCCCACTTCCTCAGGTCCCTAAGGACAAAACCTTCCCTTCTACATAGACTTACACATTCCTGGAAGGCACTCTCCAGAGCCCCGATCACCAGGTCTTCAGCCCGGATCCCCTTTTCCTCCACAAACTGGGGGTCACTAGGGCAGATACAGTGGCCACTGAGGTGCATAGGAGGCCGAGTGGTCACCACACCCTCTACCACAGTCTCCAGCTGCCGACGAAGGCAGGAGTGCAAGGTATTAGCAGCCACAATGGCTGCTGCAGGACCGCCGTGCCCATCAAACAGTGCCCAGTAATGACCTGTCAGGAACTGCACAGGAAGGGCTTCATGTCAGGCTCTGCCACACTCCCCAGCTGCCCAGCCTCAACCAGGACATGGGGCAGAGGCAAGAGTCTCAACCTGTACATCCTGGCGGCAGCCTGAGAGAGTTCAAACAGCCGCACTCACCTCCTCTGGACACACTGTCAGCCACTCTTTTTCTTCTTCAAGCCCAAATTCATGTCGACGAATACAAAGCTTTCCACAGGCAGCTTGATCCTCATTAAACTCCGATTTCTCTGCATTGATAATCCTGGACCAGAAAGCAGTCAGTGATCCATCAGGGAGACTTCTGTGGGCAGAGAGACTTCCACCTGGGGTGACTGCTGCTGTCCTTTTGTTTTGTTTTGTTTTGTCTTTTTGAGACAGGGTCTCCCTGAAGCCCCAGCTGACCTGGAACTCTATGTACAGCAGACTGGCCTTGAACTCACAGAGATCCACCTGCCTCTGCCTCTGCCTCTCGAGTGCTGGGACTAAAGGTGGGGGCTACCACCTTATTTTTGAGACAGGTTGGTCTCTTATAAAACCTGGGGCTAAGCCGGGCGTGGTGGCGCACACCTTTAATCCTAGCACTTGGGAGGCAGAGGCAATCGGATCTCTGTGAGTTCAAGGCCAGCCTGGTCTACAGAGTGAGTTCCAGGACAGCCAGAGCTACAGGGAGACCCTGTCTCAAAAAGACCAAAAAAAAAAAAAAACCTGGGGCTCGCTGGGCGTGGTGGCTCACGCCTTTAATCCCAGCACTCGGGAGGCAGAGGCAGGCAGATCTTTGTGAGTTCAAGGCCAGCCTGGTCTACAGACTGAGTTCCAGGACAGCTGGGCTACAGGGAGACCCTGTCTCAAAAAGACCAAAAAAAAAAAAAAAAACCTGAGGCTCATCAGTTCAGCTACAGTAGCTCACATGTATCAGCCTCCCCAGCTCTGGGGTTATAGGCCAGAGTGGCTGAGCACGGCTTTTTACATGGCTCCTGGGATCTGAACTCAAGTCCTCAAGTTGCTCCACTAGCCAATTACTTTACCCACTTAAGCCAATCTCCCTGGTTCCCTGGCTTTGTCAAAGTCAAAGACAGAGCACAGAACCTCTAAAGCCCATCTGCTGGCCCAGAACTTGGGAGGCAAAAGTGGACTGCCCGGGCACTCCCAAGGGAAGGCATGAACGCCATCTCACCCTGTCCCACCCTTGTCCCACCAAGCATAGGCCAGACCCAGGGTGAATGCGGGGTGGGGCGTGTGCTTCCAAAGCCCGGAATGCTGAGACGCTGAGTTAGGGGCTGGTCCTTCCAGTTGGAACCTTCTCCAAAATAAAATACTCGAGCAGGGTGAGGGGAAATGTGGTCAGGAGGCCCGGGGTGAGGACAAAAAGGGGGTTATCCGCAAGTGGGGGTGTCCACACACCCTGTTTTCTAGGTCAGTACAGAACCTCACGCAGGAGGGAGAGCGTAGGGAAGGAAAACGGGGGAGGGAGTGCGGGAAAAGGACACGGGGAGGGGACACTCACTCGGCGTAGCCCGCGTTCCACGGCAGCGCGTGGCCCCGCGCTGGGCTGCGCACCGGCCGGGCATCCGGGCCGCGGGGGGCGTCGATGGCGCCCGGGCTGGAGCCCCGCAGGAAGCGGGGCCGGCGATAAGGCAGCGGGCTGGAGCGCGGCCCGGGCGGCCTGGGCGCGGGAAGCGGCCCCCCGGGCAGGAAGCGGCGCCGGAACCAGCCGGCGGACATGGCTTGTGGCGGCCGGGGGCTGCCCACGAAGACCGAAGGCTCCTCCCGCCTGCAGCCGGAGGAAATCGGCCTCGGGGCGGGGCCGGGGCGGGGCCGGGGCGGGGCCGAGTGGGGGGACAGCCCCACCCTCCCTCCCGAGTGTGCGCGTTGTGTGCATCCTGCCAACACTCTAGGAAACAAACACGGTCCTCAGCCCAACTTACAGGCCAGAAAACTGAGGCCCAATGAGGAGAAGCCGCCCGCCTGCATCAGAGCAGCACCGAGCAGGCGCGAAATTTCACCCGCACCTTAGGACACTGGCCTCAGAGAAGGGCAAGACCCTCCCTCCACCCTAGTGCCCCTGGAAGGCTATTCAGAATGGGTGCTGGGCCGGTGTCCCTCAGAGCCTCAAGCCTCCTGCTGCTGCGTGGCTGTCTTACGCAAGTGGAAGATGGGGACTGGTGTGAGGTGGACGCATTAGGAGTGTGCCACAACAGAGGGCTCCCCACGGAGGGCTCCTGCCCCTTACCCACTCAGCCTGGCACACTCCACCCACACATGGGGCTTAGTGGGCACCACAGTGTGCCTCATCTTAAGAAGCTGCTTCTTAAGCTCCAAAGGTCCTTCTCCCAAATGGCTGCCCCTCAGTCTTCTCTAGGCAGCACAAGATCCTCCCAAAGAGAGTGATGTTGGAAATTTAAAGGGCAGTCAGTTGTAGTTAGCTCTCCAAGTTGGTCAGAGTTGCAACCTGGGGCTAAGGAAAGAGAAAGAATTTCACAGATGTCTTTTGTTGTTTTGAGACAGGGTCTTCTTGGTTGTGTATCCCAGGCTGACCTGGAACTTGCTGTGTAGGCCAGGCTTGACTCAAGCTCAAGGCAAGTGCTGGAACTGCAGAGAAGCACCACCCACCTGGCTCAAGGTGTCTCCTAACCCAACCCCTAGCTAGCTGTCACTATGGGGGACTACCAGCAGTGTCTCTGTTGATATCCCCCATGTTAACAGAGCATCTGTTTCACCCTTCTGTCACCCAAGTCCTGTTCCCTGTGTTTTTGTTTTTTGTTTTTTTTGTCTTTTTGAGACTGGATCTCCCTGTAGCCCCAGCTGGCCTGAAGCTCACTCTGCAGACCAGCCTGCCCTTGAACTCACAGAGATCTGCCTGCCTCTGCCTCCTGAGTGCTGGGATTAAAGGTGTGCGCCACCACACCCGGCTCCATTTCTTAATGGAGGACCCAGGCCCACAAAGAGGAAGTGTGGATGCCCAAGGCTGTGCACTTTCCATTACAACAGTACCTCTGAGTCAAACCACCCATCTCTGCGGGATTTCTCTTCCCCTTTCCTCCTGCAGGAAGCCAATTCAAAGTCTCTAAGCCCCTAGGGATGGCTGTTGGAAGTGTCACTACCTTTCCCTGGCCTCCAGGCCTAAGCACAGGCTCTTGCTCTGTAGGACCCAGTTCCTTCAGACAGCCACCCTGCTTTGCTGAGAGTTCCTCCTGCCCAAAGAGGAAGGGTCCTAAGGAAGAGAGCTGTGCCCCAGTAGCCTGGGAGTTAACTGAGCCCACACAGTAACAGGCACACACTGGGCATAGGAGCACAGTGCTAATGGAGATAGCTCACTAAGGCCTGTGGTGATAGGAAAGTTCCGATAGCTGGATCAACAGCTGTCAGGAGGTGGGGACAAAGTTAGAAAAAGATTCCCAAAGGGCCTCTGTTACTGGGACAGAAATGGGCCACAGACCCAAGATAAAGGAGATCCACCAGCTCATGGCTCAAGTTCTTAAAGTCTAGGAAGAAGCAAAAGAAACTCACTGTTCCCCAACCCACTGCCTGGAACTCACATAGGCAGGGTAAACGTCTAGTCCTCGGCAGCTCTGGGTAGACATATTTCACAGTCTGTTACCCAGCTTAGCCACTCTATGTATGCAGAGCCATGAGAAGCCTTACACCAACCAAATCTTCCCTGTTCTGAGGTGGCCTGAGTGTTCCCTCAGTCCCAGCATGCTCCTCTGGTCTTCCATGGAGTCCAGGCCTTCTCTTTTTGTTTACCCCCTCATTTTGCTGAAGCACATCCTGCAGCCACTTTTTAAGAAGAGACTACCAGGAAGTAATCTTTGCTTTGGATCTATGCTTGAGCTTGGAATTCTAACCTCTCTGTTCTTTGGCTGCCATAACTACCTCTGAAACCCAGCCTTCTTCTCATTCTTTAGATTGGCCTGGGTTTATACTTTTCTCTTTCCAGAAACTTCTGACATCTTTTTCTGGCTTCTGAAATCTCAGGTGAGATTCCTTGGGGAAAATTTCACAGATGAGATTCCTTGGGGTGACTTTTTCTTCGTTCTTGAGCTGGACCCTCCCAGGGACCATGCAGCCTCCACTCCCTGCTGATAGATAGATACCCCTTTTTCCTAACTGTTCCAATGAACCCGAGCATATCTCTTGGCTTGGAAGTTTCTCCGCAGCTAATTCAGCCAGGGCTAGAAATGGGGAGGGGGTTGGAAGGACAGCATGTCAAGAAAAGTGGTTATCCGGGGCTGTAGTGATGACTCTGTGGGTAAGAACACTGATGAAAGCACAAGGACCTGAGCTCAAATTCCTAGCACCAAAAGAAAAAAAAAAAAAATCCTAGCACCTACATTAAAAAAAAAAACTGGGCACCTGTAACCCCAGCATTGGGAGTTGAAGAGAGGTGGATCCTGGGAGCCACAGGGCCAGGCAGCCTGGCTAGAATGTGGGGCTTCAGGTTCAGAGAGACCCTGCCTCAAGGGAATAAGGCGAATAGTCCAGAGAGGCACTGCAGACTCATCCTCTGGCCTCCACACTCTCATGGGAATGCACCTCACAAACACAAGTAAATGCTTTCAGGGCTAGAGACTCAGTTAAGGGCACCTGCTGCTCTTGGCAAAGGACCCGAGTTCAGTTCCCAGCACCCATGTTGGGTGGTTCACAACTCCAGCTCCATGGAATCTGACATCATCTTCTGGCCTCCAGGGACACCACATTGATGTACACATATCTAAACACATTCATGCATACACATAATTTTTAAAAAATAAAAAATATTTAGGCCGGGCGTGGTGGCGCATGCCTTTAATCCTAGCACTTGGGAGGCAGAGGCAGGTGGATCTTTGTGAGTTCAAGGCCAGCCTGGTCTACAGAGCAAGTTCCAGGCCAGCTGGGGCTACAGGGAGACCCTGTCTCGAAAAGACTAAAAAATAAATAAATAAATAATAAAAAAATATTTATGAAATTATTTTTCTAATGTTTTAATGTTTACAACTTTCACTTGATAGTGTGATATCCTCTCCCCAGCTCACACCTTCCCTCCACTGTCCCCTGCCTAATTCAATGTACTTGACTATATATACACGATATGGCCTATAGAGTCTAATTTGTGTCCCCACATGTCCCTCAGTGTGGGTCCAGCCACTGGAGCCCGGTTAACCTACCAAAAGTTCCATCCCTGTAAGAAACTGCCATGTGGGTGCTGGGAACCAAACCCAGGTCCTCTGCAAGAGCAGTCAGTGCTCTTAACCCCAGAGCCGTCTCTCCAGCCCGACTTTTATCAAATTTTGTTGTGTACATGTTGGCAGGATCAGTTCCTAATAATGACTTTTGGGGACAAAGGTACTATTGTTTGGCCAGGCATGGTGGCGCACGCCCTTGATCCCAGCACTCACTCAGGAGGCAGAGGCAGGCAAATCTCAGTGAGTTCAAGGCCAGCCTGGTCTACAGCTGGGACTGCAGGGAGACACTATCTAAAAAAGATCAAAAAGGGGCTGGAGAGATGGCCTAGCAGTTAAGAGCGCCGACTGCTCTTGCAGAGGACCCGGGTTTGGTCCCCAGCACCCACATGGAGGATGAGAACCTCCAGTTCCAAGGGAATCGAACACCCTCTTTTGACCTCTGCGGCACTGCATGACACGGGTGCACAGACCTGCATGCAAACAGTACATTCATACACATACATAAATAAATAAAAAAATTATTAAAAAAATAAAAAATAAAATAAATAAAAATTTTTTAAAAAGACCAAAAAAAAAAAAGGTACTATTATTCACTACAGCACAATTCACAATAGCCAAAAGGTGGAAACAAACTACATCCATCGGCAGAAGAACAAATTATGGTATTGACTATGCCATCAATGCAATAGTATTCAACCATTAAAAGCAATGAAGTGCCAATACATGTTAAATCATAGGTAGATTTCTAAGGTAAAGAAGCCGGTCATAAGGCCGGGTGTGGTGGCACACGCCTTTAATTCTAGCACTTGGGAGGCAGAGGCAGGCGGATCTTTGTGAGTTCAAGGCCAGCCCGGTCTACAGAGTGAGTTCTAGGACAGCTGGGGCTACAGGGAGACCCTGTCTCAAAAAGACAAAAAAAAAACAAAAAACAAAAAAAAACAGTCATAAAAGGCCACATGCCACATGCTTTCAGTTATGTGAAATATCCAGAATAAGTAAATGCATAGGAACAGAAAGTTCACTGGTGGTTGTTGGGGGTATGAGAAAATGGGAAATTCCAGCTTCTGAGTAAGGAAAACAACCCTAGAAGTGGCCTCTGTGCACATCATCTACTGAGTTGCTTTTAAGTTGGGTTAATGTTATATAACTTTAGTCTCAATTGAAAAGGAGGGAGGGAGGTCAGCCATGATAGCAAGTGCCTATAACCCCACCCTGGAGTCCTAGCTCTTGGGAGGCTGAGGCAGGAGGATCTCCAGTTCAAAGGCAGTTCACACTAAGGCCAGACTGAGCTTCAAATAAAGGACAGAAGGAAAGACATTGGTCATTTTATGCATACTGCTTGTATTTGTAATAGTTCCTTTTTTCCTTGCTGTGACAAAGTGTTGGACAAAAGGCAACTTAAAGACTGAAGAGTTTATTTTGGCTAAGTGACTGAGAGGCCTTCATAGTGGAGAAGGCCTGGGCGGCAGGAGCGAGAGGCAGTCTGGTTACACTGTGCTTTCCATCAGGATACAGAGATGGATAGCTATGCTCAGCTCACTTTCTCCTTTTTTTTTTTCTTTCTCTTGTCTTTTTGAGACAGGGTCTCCCTGTAGCCCCAGCTGTCCTGGAACTCACTCTGTAGACCAGACTGGCCTTGAACTCACAGAGATCCGCCTGCCTCTGCCTCCCAAGTGCTAGGATTAAAGGCATGTGCCACCACGCCCGGCTTCATTTTCTCCTTTTTGTTCAACCAGAACCCCAGCCCGTGGAGTTGTGCTGCCATATTTAGGGTGGCTCTTCCCTCCTCAGTTAACTTTTCTGGAAATTCCCTCATAGACAAGCCTAAAGTTTGTCTCCTACAAGTTGGCAATCAAGATCAATCATCACACTGTTCTATATAAAGTTTTCATCAACTTACCATCTCATCAATCTATTTCTACACCTTTGACAATCACAGGTTTGTTTTGTTTTGTTTGTTTGTTTGGTTGGTTGGTTGGTTTGTTTAGAGACAGGGTTTCCTGTAGCATCACTTGGCCTGGAAGTCACATGTTAGACCAGGCTAGCCTTGATTTCAAAGATATCTGTCTCCCTCTGCCTCCCTAGAGCTGGCATTAAAATCCTGTGCCACCACACCTGGCTTATTGCTTACTTTTTAAATGTTTAAGTCTTTGATCTCGCCTGATCGGAAAACATCAGAAAGAAGGGCAGGTAGCCTGGCTCCGGGCACCCTTCTCCTCACTGTGCTTGAGGAACAGGCTGCCGACTGTTCTCATGTTTCTGACAGAAACCGGATCTATGCTGGAGATGGAGTCTGTTTTGGTACCCTGCTGCCCCTTGGGCTCCTTGCCCACATCCCAGGAGATGAAACTGAGCAGGACAGGCCACACACCTGAGTACCCAAGGACTGCCTTTTCTCCTTATAGAAGTGTGAGGGATGGACTCAGGGGATACAGGCCACTGCCGGAAAGACCCTTTTCTGTGTTCCAACTTCCGAAGTAAAAAGAAAGGTTCCTCATGGCCAAATCATTTCACCTCCAAAGCTTTATTAATCTGTACCCTGGAGACAGTAACTCTAGCCCGTGCAGTGTCATTGGGATTAAATACATGCACCTGGCACATAGTACGGGAAGCCCACTCATACCAGCTCCCTCCCAGGAGGGACACCAACTCCATCATCCTGTCTCAGAAACTCCAGATCAAAAGGTGCCCGGCCTTAAAAGTCTCTGACAGGGTCTGACTCAGTGACAGACTCATTCTGACTCATTCATAGTAGCCTAGAAAAATATCACATGCTGACTGGTTGGTGGTAGCAATAGGCAAGTCTGCTAGGAATGGAAACGAGCTCCTTAGGGGTTGGGAAGTTTCTGAGACTAAGTTCTGGCCATCCTTCAACCTCCGGACCTTTGCACATGCAGTTCCCTTTTGGAATGCTGGGTCACCCCAGACTCTCCTCTCGTATTCCATCTAAAATTCCCTGCCTCCTAAAGACCCCTCAGGGTCGCTGGACATCGTTTACCTGCTGTCTGGTAGATGGTCTAGGCTCCCACCTGTGAGGAATGGCGTGTGGACCACGACCGCCCCCACATTGCAATGCCCCGCTGCAGGCGCTCAGGAAACCTGCCCTCGGCGCGGCAGGGGTCTTTCACATTTACTCACATGTGTGTCGGTCCACACTCAGATCTCTTTCATGGTCTCAAATTGGGGTACTTATGGACGGGATACTCGCTAACGGACTGAGCGACAGGTGCACAGTCCCTCCACGTCCAAGCAGGGATCCACCCACAGACCACCCGGGTCGGTGCCCACAGACGGATGCCCACGCAGTCCTTAGGCACACGCAGGCCCTAGCGTCCTGCGGAGGCGGTGGCGGTGCAGACCGCGGTGAAACCCACCCATCCAGATCCAGGCGCCCGCTGCGCGCAGGCGCGGCCTCAGTGCCCGCCTCTCCGGGCCCGGCTCGCTGGGGGCGGGTCCTGCGGCACCGCCCGGGAAGCTGCGCGAGGCTCCGTGGCCGTTGCTACATCCTCCTCCTCCTCCTGGTCCAGGGGAACCGAGCCGGGCCGGGCCAGAGCCAAGCGGAGCGCTCCGAGGGTGCGAGCGAGCCATGGCACACCAGACGGGCATCCACGGTGAGGGCGGATGGAAGGTGGGCAAGGGGCCCGGAGGCTCGGCCGCATCTTCTGCTTTCGGCCCCTTCCCCCTCCTCTTCCTCTTCCTCACACCCTCGAGGGAGGCTTCTGTTCTCCTTTGCAGCGTCTTGCTCCTTGGGTGGGCACAGCTTGAGGAATAGAGACTTGCTGTAAATAGCCGGGGTGTCTGCCCATGGACGCACACAGGGAGGGTGGAAGTATCTGTGGATCCACCGGGGGGCGGATGTGCCTGTGTGTGCCAGTCCGTGTATTTTTGTTCCTTTCTGGGGGTAGGGTGTACCCGGATGTGCACATCTGGAAAAGTGAACACGCATGGGCACATGTCCACTGTGTACAGTCCTGTTTGCGAGCATGTGGATGCGATTTGCTTGTTCCTATCTAAGCTTCCTGTGCATGCACTAGTGGCTGTTTTGTACACTGTAGGTGGTATGGACCATCTTGAGCATCAGGGTTTTGTGGCAGCCTGCACACATCTGTGGGTGTCTGCATGTATGCACATTTCAGGCGCATCTCGGTGTGCATGTGTTACCAAGGATGCATGCACATGGTGTCTTATGACTTTAATGGGGGGGGGATGTTCCCTACCTTTGCTCCCCTCAGGACGACTAGGCAGAAGAAACCTGCGATAGGGCCTCCTTAAATTAAATGGGGAAAGTTGCACGTCTGACCTTGACCTCTGACCTCCCTTCCCTTTTTCCACTGGGCTCTCCTGAGTTTGTCTTAGCCAGGGTTGCAACGTCCTAACTCCCGGCTGGAAGAGGGAAAGGGGCCCTGATGCAGGCTTTGTAGGGGAGCTCCCACCCCCACCCTCATCTCCAGGAAGCTTCCTCTGCTCAGAGCATCACACCCATAACCCCTCCCCTAGGGCCCCTGGAGCCCCAGTTTTCTTCTTGGACAGCCTGAGAGATAGGGAGCCACGCACTCTGCCCTGCCTGTCCTCAGGGTCCCCCTCTGTTACTGGCAGGGGAGAGCTGCTTTCCTGCCCTCAGGGAAGGCCCAGGCTGCCTGCCCAGTTTATTGGTTTGGCCATCGGCCACTCCTGTCACTACATCATGATCCCCTGCCCAAGGCTACCGCCATCGACCTGCCTGACTGCCTGAATTCCCACTTGTGGTTGTGGGCACTAGGTGGATATACAGTCCCGAGAGGCCTTCTCTGACCCTGCTGTCACACCCTCCTAGCCCTGAGCATACAAGAGCCTCTTACAGGTGGGCCAGCATCTCCAGGAGAGGGAGGGGAGAGTTTCCTGACTCAGCCCCAAAGTGGGGAACTGCCGGAGGGAAACTGCTGCCTGGCCTTCCCCTTCCTTCCCCTTTGCCTGGTCTGAGCTGCAGCCTCCAACTAAAAGGAGGCCCTGAGAAGTTAGCCACCTCTCTGCCCCTGCTGACCGGCCCTGTGGCCCAGGCCCTGCCTTCTCTCGTTTTCTGAGCAGTGAGACAGGCCTGTCTAGGGACCTTCCAGCCCTCTTGCTGGAGGATATCTCCTTCCTATTTTGGTTCTGAAGAGATGAGACAGGAGAGACCACCCTAGAGGACCAAGTGCCAGCTTGGGTCTGACCATAGGAGTAGGCCCACTGACCCCAGAGTGGGGCACAAGCGGGACTGTAACCTGAGGCTTGCCAGAGTTGGAGGGTGCACCAGGTGGAGAGAGTGGGGCATGAATCTTTGATAGCAGAGGCTCAGGTGTCCCTAGCCTGGCCTCTAGATTATTGATGGTGACTGGGGGAGGCATTGAGGTGGAGGGAAGGGATGTTACTTCCCCTGCTGGTGCATCAGTTTGCCTTTGTAACATTAGAAGGGGCTTGTCAGCCTCTCCCTCTGGGGAACTCTTGGCCTCCCTCCCAAGTTCTAGGCTGGGAGGTGGGGCAGTGGAGCTCAATCATCCTTGCAGTAAGAAAAATGATTATTTTTCCCATGTGTACCTTAGCACAGCCCTTGAGTTTGAGGCCCTATCTCTATTTTATAGATGAGCTTGAGGTTCAGAGAGGTCAGAGGTCACTCAGCTAAAGGGAAGCTGGGGCCTCAGAGACCAGATTGAAAGCTTCAAGGATCTGCTTGAGGTCTGTCGATGGTAAACTCCGCATGCTTTGTGGAACTGTGTCTTCTTTTGTACAGTACCAAGCCATGTTTCTCTGCCCCCTCAGGGCCTGCTTGGCTTGGTTAGGCTCCTGGCCACCCTGTGACCTTGAGTGGTGCACAACCTGAGGCTCAAACACAGGGTCACTCTGCTGGAAAGGGGGGGCACCTGAGGACATAACTGGAGTCTGTTTACTTAAAGCCCCTCCGCCCCGCCCCTGAGCCACCCATCAGCTGTCCAGTCCAGGCCCTATAAATATTCTCTGATCTCAGCCCTCCAGCTGCAGGGACTGCTGGGATTCTACTGACCCCTGGCAGTCCCAAGGTCACACTGACCAGGGACCTGAGCAGGTCCCCTTCCCAGATGTACTGTGTTGCCCTGTCTACCACCATTAGTGGATCTGAGATGACTCATGGGTCCCCAGCTCTGACCATGGTCCTTACCTTTACACTTATGTCCTTGGTCATTAGTCACCTTCCAACTCTGCAGCCCAAAATCCAAGATGGAGTCTCCTTCCTGGACACCACTCCTCCTCTAAGAAGCCTTCCTTACTGCCTGGGGACTGGGGACTGAGGGTTTGTTTGTTTATTTGTCTGTCTGTCTGTCTGTCTCCCAGCAGCGCTGTGTTGGACCTGGGGCCTCCTCCATGATGCAGACTGGCTGGGGGCTGGGGCTGAATATGCATTGACGTGTTGTGCAAAGTTGGGTCTCTGTGTATTTTGACCATCTTTTTTTTTTTTATGTGTATGAGTGTACTGTCTGCATGTAGGTTTGTGCACCCGTGTCGTGCAATGCCATGGAGGTCAGAAGAGGGTGTCAGATTCCCCTGGAACTGGAGTTAAAGATGGTTCTTGGCCTCCATGTGGGTGCTGGGGATCGAACCTGGGTCCTCTGCAAGAGCAGTCAACGCTCTTAACCACTAGGCTATCTCACCAGCCCCTGACCATCTTCTTGCCTGTACCCATGATATAGCCACACTTTGCCTGTGTGCTTGTTAGCAATCTTTGACGGCATCTGTGTGTCTGTGTATGAATCTCTTAAGAGTGTGCCCACACTGTCAGCCTGTTGAGGTGTTCATGTACAGATGTGTTTGTGTCTATATTCTTCTCTTTTACACACATTTGCACATGGATTCAGGGGTCGCCTGAATCCATTGTGTGCTTCTGTGGATGGGCATCACGGTGATCACACATAGGGACATTGGACTTTTTCTTTGTATGTTTGACAGTGCTGGGAGTGTCTCAGGCCAGTCCATTGCTGAACCCTCATGGGGCCAGGGAACAAGTGGGTACCCTTCACCCTATCCAACCTGCCTTGTTTAGAACCAGTTCCATCTTTGAGTAGACTGTCCCAATTCAACGTCACCAACACTATCCCAGCCAGCAGACCCCAGGCAGCAGGCCACCTGCCTGTCACTCCTGCTGGCTAAATTTGGGAGCTTGTGTTCAGTGCTGTATCAGGTTTCCAGTCACATGGGGGAGGGGAACCATATTTAATCCACTTCCCAGCCTGGCTACCAGACCCCACAGGACAGAGCAGACCCAGACTTGTCCCTAACCACTCTGCCTGTTTACCACCCCCACCACCATGTTTCTTGTGCTTGTAGCCACTGAGGAACTGAAGGAATTCTTTGCCAAGGCCCGGGCTGGCTCCGTCCGGCTCATCAAAGTCATCATTGAGGACGGTGAGTATCCCTACATGCTAGGGCATAGGGTTGTGGATGGACGTAATTGTTGCTCATGGTATGGGAGGTGGGTATTGGCTTCCTACCCCCTCAGTATCTTAGTTTCTCCATCAGAAAGTATGGATGAGATCACTCACAAAGAGAAGCCGTATGGAAATACTAGATGTGAGGTGGTTATCAGGCCATTATGCAGAGCCCTGTTCTAAGATCCTGTCTCAGGACCTAGAGCCTATGTGGGTCTTGAGATGGGCCTTATTAGGGTGCTGGGCTAAGGAAGCAGGGGGCCTGGGCCAAGGCCAAGTGAGTCCAGCTCTACTCTGTGTGTGTGTGTGTGTGTATCAGCCTGGGCCTGGCTTGCTTGTAGACTATGGGGAAACAAAGATGCAGACTGCCTTCCTGGTATATGCTCCCACAATTGGAAGAAGGAGCTTATGTCCAGCTCATTCTGAGAGTAGGATAGAGTTAGCTTCGAGCTGTCTCCTAAGTAGTGGGGATCTGGGGCTTGAGCTGAGGGCTGAAGTGGGAGGATTTGAGGAGGCAGAGGAGCTGACTGACACTGTATTGGGGGTGGAGAACAAAGGAGTCCTTCTCCCTTCTGTGCCAAGCGACTGGCCCAATGGTGAGGGGTATAGATTCTTGGAGTATGGGTGGTCCAGGCCCCCAGGAGTCCTTCCAGCCCTTTTCAGTAGAAGGCTGTCATGGGCCCTTTGGCATGGGGCTCCCTGAATAGGCCTACCATCCTGTTCACTTGAGCAGGGGCTACCAGACCTTTAGGGCCACAGCTATGCTGGGTTTTGACCAGAGGCCCCAAATCCAGATGGCCTCAGAGACTAGGTAGGGATCCTCATGGTCAGGATCAAAGGCTTCCTCGGGCTTCCCACTCTTTTTTTTTTAATTTTTTTTATTAATTTTATTTATTTCTGTATGTGTATGAATGTACTGTCTGCATGCAAGTCTGTGCACCCGTGTCGTGCAGTGCCGCGGAGGTCAGAAGAGGGTGTCGGATTCCCCTGGAACTGGAGTTCTCCTGGAATTGGAGTTTCGGATGGTTCTTGGCCGCCATGCGGGTGCTGGGGATCGAACCCAGGTCCTCTGCAAGAGCAGTCGGCGCTCTTAACCGCTAGGCCATCTCTCCAGCCCCGGGCTTCCCACTCTTAAAGAGACCCTTGTACTCATTGGCTCTCATCCTCAGCCCTGCCTGTTACCATCTCAACAAGACATCCCTGGCCATTGTGGGTGATTCCTGTAAACAGAATGAATCTCTGAGTGGGCTGTTATGTAAATTCTACATCCCATGTATCGGGATACCTGGGAATGCCCTGGGTGGGGGAGGTGAGGATGGGGTCCACGTTCTAGCTGAGTGTGGTTAGAGATCCTGATTTTTCTGTAGAAGCTATGAATTATACTTCTTCTTCTTTTTTTTTTTTTTTCTATTTGGTCTTTTTGAGACAAGGTCTCCCTTGCAGCCCCAGCTATCCTGGAATTCTCTATGTAAACCAGGCCTGGCCTTGAACTCACAGAGATCGCCTGCCTCTGCCTCCAGAGTGCTGGGATTAAAGGCATGCGCCACCATGCCTGGCTGAATTATACTTCTTACATAAAATTCTTGGTATATACCCTGGCATGGGAGTCTATGTTTATAATCTGAGAACTTGCCTGTAAGCCCGAATTTGGGAGAGCTGAAGCGGGAGGAAGGGGAAACTCAAGCTTGACGCCAGCCTAGACTATGTAGTAAGAACTCATCTCCGAAGATAAAAATACAAAAAACAAAGCCTGGAATCCCAGCCCTTGGGAAGAATATGCAAGAGGGTAAGGAGTTCAAGGTCATTCTTAGCTACACAGTGAGGTAGAGGCTAGCCTGGGCTACAAGAGACTTGGTCTTGCTGAGCGTGGTGGCCCATGCTTTTAATTCCAGCCCTCAAGAGGCAGCCTGGTCTACATATCAAGTTCCAGACTAGCTGGGGCTACAGGGAGATCCTATCTCAGAGAGAGAGAGAGAGAGAGAGAGAGAGAGAGGCTTGATCTCAAAACTTTTTTTTTTTTGGTCTTTTTGAGACAGGGTCTCCCTGTAGCTCAGGTTGTCCTGGAACTCACTATGTAGACCACGCTGGCCTTGAACTCACAGAGATCTGTCTGCCTGTGCCTCCCAAGTTTGAGGATTTTTTTTAAATTTTTTTTTTTAATTTTATTTATTTCTGTACGTGTATGAATGTACTGTCCGCATGCAGGTTTGTGCATTCGTGTCGTGCAGTGCTGCGGAGGTCAGAAGAGGGTGTCAGATTCGCCTGGAACTGGAGTTCTCCTGGAATTGGAGTTTCGGATGGTTCTCGGCCGCCATGTGGGTGCTAGGGATTGAACCCGGGTCCTCTGCAAGAGCTGTCGGCACTCTTAACCGCTAGGCTATCTCTCCAGCCCCCAAGTTTGAGGATTAAGTGCGTGCACCACCATGCCCTGCTTTTTTGGTCTTTTTTTTTTTTTTTTTTTTTAAACAGGGTCTCACTTTAGTCCCAGCTGGCCTGGAGTGTGCTATATAGACCAGGCTGGCCTTGAACTCAGAGATTGGCCTGCCTCTGCCTCCTGAGTGCTGGGATTAAAGACATGTGCCACCATGCCCAACTAAATCTGATTTAATTTTTATTTTCTTACATTTAGTATGTGTGTGTATGTATGTGTGTATGTATGTGTGTGTGTGTGTGTGTGTGCGCGCGCACGCGCGCGCACACGGGTGCACATGTACACATGTATATTGAGGTTGGAGGATGACAACTTCTACCATGGGGGTTCCTAGAATTGTACTTAAATCACTGGACTTAGCAGCAAGTACTTTTATGCTCTGAGCCAGCCATCTCACCAGCCCCCACATCCTGGTTTAACAATGTAAACAATAGCCAGGCATGGGAGCAAACACCTGTAATCTCAGCCTGGGATGTATGGTGAGTTCCAGGCCAGCCTGGGCTAGGGTGAGGCTCACAGGAGAAAAAAAAAAAAAAAAAGAAAGAGAGAGAGAGAGAAAGAAAGAGAAAAAGAAAAGCATCAGGGTGTGGTGGCCCACATCTTTAATTCCAGTACTGAGGAGACAGAGGCAGGCAGGAAGGTCTCTGTGAGTTCAAAGCCAGCCTGGTCTACATAGAGTGTTCCAGGCCAGCCTGGGCTACATGAGACCCTATCTCAAAAAAATAAAAAAAAACAAAAAACCACAAGCTAGGCATGGTAGTGCATGCCTATGATTAGCACTCAGGATGCTGATGCAGGAGGATCACGAGTTCAGGGCCAACCTAGACTATATAATGAAATCCTGTCTAAAAAAAATGTTGGCTGCTATTGGCTTGTGACTTTGGGAGAGGAGACGGCAGCTGAGGGTGACAGCCTCTCCCCTGGGACATTGTCGAGTGAGGTGGTGGTAGAGCGAGCGAGGGGCCTAGGAAGTTGGGAAGCAAGAGACTGCAGTGAACCACACAGTCAGCACCCAGTGTGTGGGCGTTGTAAGGGGCCTGCACCATTGCTGGCAGTGGGCACACCACCTTTGTGTGATTGTGTTGGGTGAACTGCTGTGCACACCGAGTGAGCAATTGTGTGTGCGAGGTGTATGTAGAGGGAGCCACTAGCAACTGGAACACTGTCCTCATTCGTTCACTCACCAATTCAACAATACAACTTCAGAGTTTGGGGATTTACAGCCTCCCAGGAGGTCTGAGCCGTTTTAGAAAGCCACATCCTGAGGTTGGGTTCCGCAGGGTGAGGGAGGAACGGCATGTGCTACTTTGGCTCACCCAGACTCTGCCCCCAGAGCAGCTCGTGCTGGGTGCCTCGCAGGAGCCAGTGGGCCGCTGGGACCAGGACTACGACAGGGCTGTGCTGACGCTGCTGGATGCCCAGCAGCCCTGCTACCTCCTCTTCCGCCTTGACTCCCAGAATGCTCAGGGCTTTGAATGGCTCTTCCTCGCCTGGTCACCTGATAATTCCCCAGTGAGTCCTTGGGACCCCTGGCCAGCACCCTGCTCAGGGCTGATGGGAGAATGGGAGGGGCAGATGAGAGACTCTAGCTAGCTCAAGGAAGCCAGGGGAAGGACAAGTGTGCTTGAAGCCTGCGCTCCCTAGAACCCTGGAGTTTGAGGTGGGTAGGGCTCCCCCTGCTGGTAGAAGCTTGGTGATTCATCGTCCCCTTTTGCTTACACCCCTTGCTGGGTGTGTGGGTGCAAATAAATGACCAGATTTCTTGTACTCCCACCCTGATGCCTCCTGTCTGCTTCTGGAAAGGCAGCTGTGCCCACGGAGTCTCACACCTTGTCCCCTCCTCAGGTGCGGCTGAAGATGCTATATGCAGCCACACGAGCCACAGTGAAGAAGGAGTTTGGGGGTGGCCACATCAAAGACGAGCTCTTTGGGACAGTAAAGGTAGCTGCCCAGGCCAGGATGTAGGGTGAGGCTGGGTACACTGACCCACAGAAGGTGGGCATTGTGTGGGGGTCAGCGCCAGGCTCAGGGTGAAACAGGAGGGTTGGGGATGTGCCTTAGTTGATAACGATGTTTGCCTAACATGCATGAAGCCCTGGGTTCGGTCCTCAGCATTGCATAAGCTAGATGTGCACTTGGAAGGCAGAGACAGGCTGATCTCTGAGATCAAGGCCATCCTGTTCTACATAATGAGTTCCAGGCCAGGTGGGGCTGCAGGGAGACCCTGTCTCACAAACAGAAACAGGCAGATCTGTGTGAGTTCAAGGCCAGCCTGGTCTATGGAGCAAGCTCCAGGACAGCTGGTACTAAAAGGGAGACCCTGTCTCAAAAATAAAACAAAGCAAAAAAAAAAAAACAACAAAAAACAAACAAACAAAAAAATTCAAAATCATCCTTGGCTGCCTGTGAGTTTGAGACTAGGTTGAGTGCTGAGACCCTGTCTCAAAAAGAAATCGGAGCTGGGTGTGGTGGCACACACCTTTGATTCCAGCCCTCGGCAGACAGAGACAGGTGGATCTCTTTGAGTTCAAGGCCAGCTGGGGTTACAGGGAGACCTTGTTTCAAAGAAAAAAAAGAAGAAGGAAGGAAGGAGGGAGGGAGGGAGGGAAAGAAGGAAGGAAGGAAGGAAGGAAGGAAGGAAGGAAGGAAGGAAGGAAGGAAGGAAGGAAAAGAAAAAAGAAAAGGAAAAGAAAAGGACAGGAAGTCCAGAAGCCGCAAGCTGAGGGGCACAGTGGGCGTTTCCTGCCTGCCCGAGGCGCCCATTTATCTCTGAGTCTGTGCCCCCAGGATGACCTCTCCTTGGCTGGGTACCAAAAGCACCTGTCTTCCTGTGCTGCACCTGCCCCACTGACCTCAGCTGAGAGAGAGCTTCAGCAGATCCGAATCAATGAGGTGGGTATACAGGGCAGTATTTGCTGGGAGCCCCTGCTAGTTGGCAAGCTATAGCTTGGTCTGGGTAAGTAAGGGCTTCCCCCACCATTCACCCCCTCCCTATCCCCAGGTAAAGACAGAGATCAGCGTGGAGAGCAAACACCAGACCCTGCAAGGCCTTGCCTTCCCCCTACAGCCTGAGGCCCAGCGGGCTCTCCAGCAGCTCAAGCAGAAGATGATCAACTACCTCCAGCTGGTGGGCACACACAGTCTCTGTCCTCTCCCTGCCCCCTATAGGCACCCCTCTGAGCACATGTAGCGACCCCTGAGTTTACACTGGCTCCTATTTCTGACCCTTGTCCTGTCCTAGAGAGCTCTGATGGCCACCCCTTTCCCAAGCACTTTCTGGGGTTTTCCCTCTGACGGTGGGTTGGCCCGACGGCAGAGCTCAAGATGCTCCACACTACCCCCGTATACTGGCCTTCGCGGGGACACCTTTTCTTCTTCTTTTTTTTTGTCTTTTGAGACAGGGTCTCCTTGCAGCGCCAGCTGACCTGGAACTCTTTATGTAGACCAGGCTAGCCTTGAATTTACAGAGATCCCCCCGTCTCTTCCTCCCAAGTGCTGAAATTAAAGTCGTGCACCACCACACCTGACCAGGAGCTCCTTTTCTTTTTTTTTTTTTTAATTTTATTTATTTTCCATATTGTGTATGAATTTACTGTCTGCATGCAAGTTATTGTGCACCCGTTGTCTGTGCAATGCCACGGAGGCAGAGAGGGGTTCAGATTCCCCTGGAACTGGAGCTCTCCTGGAATTGGAGTTTCAGACGGCTCTCGGCCGCCATGTGGGTGCTGGGACGAACCCGGTCCTCTGTAAGAGCAGTGGCGCTCCAATGCTAGGCCATCTCTCCAGCCCCAGAGCTCCTTTTCTTTTTTTTTCTTTTTTTTTTTTTTTTTTTTTTAATTTTATTTATTTCTGTATGTGTATGAATGTACTGTCTGCATGCAGGTTTGTTGCACCCGTGTCGTGCAATGCAGCGGAGTCAGAAGAGGGTGTTGGATTCCCCTGGAACTGGAGTTCTCCTGGAATTGGAGTTTCAGACGGTTCTGGCCACCTGTGGGTGCTGGGGATCGAACCCGGGTCCTCTGTAAGAGCGGGTGGGCGCTCTTAACCGCTAGGCCTCTCTCCAGCCCAGGAGCTCCTTTTCTAACAGAGCCTTCAAAGGGGATCAGGCCTGCTGGGTCTCTTTAGAATAAAGAGAGAGATAGGGGCTGGAGAGATGCCTGGTGGTTAAGAGCACCGACTGCTCTTGCGGAGGACTAGGTTCGATCCCCCAGCACCCACATGGCGGCTGAGAACCGTCCATAACTCCAATATCAGGAGAACTCCAGTTCCAGGGGAATCCGACACCCTCTTCTGACCTCCGTGGCATTGATGACACGGGTGCACAAACCTACATGCCGACAGTACACTCATACACTAAATAAATAAAATTTTTAAAAATTACTTTAATAAAAGCAGCATCCTCAATGTTTTTTAAAAATAAAAAATAAATAGAGCAGATGGCATTAGGAAGGAGACCCTAGGAGAGGGATCACAAAGTCTCCTGCATGCCCATCTGTCCTACTTCCTGTTGGTACAGAAAGTACAATAGTACTCTCACATCTCCCCTGCCCCTCCTCCAGAAGCTGGACCTGGAACGTGAGACCATTGAACTGGTACACACAGAGTCCACTGATTGGGCAGCTGCCCTCCAGGGTACCCCGAGATGCTGCCCGCTACCACTTCTTCCTATACAGGCACACTCACGAGGGCGACCCCCTCGAGTCCGTGGGTGAGTAGCTATGATAGGGACCCCAATTCTATGCTGGGCAGGAGTAGCAGTGACCCTTTGAGGGGTGAGCCCACCATGATAGGGGTGGTCTGCAGCCCCAGCCTATGTCGACTCACCCCCACCCCAACCCCACAGTGTTTATCTACTCCATGCCGGGGTACAAGTGTAGCATCAAAGAACGCATGCTCTACTCCAGCTGCAAGAGCCGCCTCCTCGACTCCGTAGAGCAGGATTTCCAGCTAGAGATTGCCAAGAAGGTACCAGTAGCCTGTCCCCGGGGCCCTGTCACCCCACCTTCCTTATGGGGCATTGGAGTCTTGTCATATGCAGCAGGACTTGTTGCTACCATATTGGAGAGGAGGGAAACCTAAGGCCCAGGGCAACCCAAGATATGCACGAGTCCTGACTGCCATGTCACCTCTTTTCTCTGCGTGTGGGGGAGCTGGGAGAAGGTGATCCAGACAAGGAGACCCTGTGTTCTACGTCCTGATCTGAGAGAGAGCAGATTGCAGGGGTGCCCCAGGAGTGGAATTTACCAAAAGTGGAGTGTGTTGGGCCCTCACCATGCTGTTGACTTCTGTCTTGCCATGTGCAGATTGAAATTGGCGATGGAGCAGAGCTGACAGCTGAGTTCCTCTATGACGAGGTGCACCCCAAGCAGCATGCCTTCAAGCAGGCCTTCGCCAAGCCCAAGGGCCCTGGAGGCAAGCGGGGCCACAAGCGCCTCATCCGGGGCCCTGGAGAGAACGGGGATGATAGCTAGGTGTCTGGACTGGGACCAGGGCCAGGCGTGTGGACTGTGGGGTTGCTGCCCTACTGTACCCGCAGCTCCTTCCTTCCCAGCCTAGGCTCTAAGGAGTTGATTCCTGAGGGACAGGAGGGCTGGTAGCTAAACATACCTGCAGCTTCTGAGGGCCACTGGACTGGCATTTCGTGGCCCTTCCCTGTTGCTGTCTCTGCCTCTCATCTGTGTGCACAGGGTGGCTGCGGACCATTCCTGGCTGGCTCAACGGATCTGGGTGGGGGACCTGGCATGATCCTATCCTCTAGGGGATCTAAGGCTATGGTCCCTAGCCTAGCCCAGAAGCCATAGAGGGTGGGAACATTTGGGGCTAAGCCAGGACATCACAGGACAGGATGGTTGAATGCTGTATTTTCTAAAGAATAAAATATTTTTAAATCAGTTTTGAGCCTGGCCCTGGGAGTTGGGCAGTCTTGCCGCATAGTTGTCACGTCCCAGCTCAGAAGGGGCCTGGTTGGCTTAGGTGGGGCCCTAGCATCCCTGACCCAAGGTGTGTGGGAGATACTGTATATGTGAAGGTACAGGCCCTGCCGGGTTCCTGGGGTGGGAAAGAGCTGTACCCATGAGACCAGCACATGTCCATTGGTTTATGAAGAACTGGGTGTTTCCCATATATCCCTGTGGCCATTGTGAAAACTTACTGCAAAGCTAGTGGCTTAGAAGAACCTTACTCTGAGGGCCAGCCTGAGCAACACAGTGAAAACCTGTTTCAGAAATGAAATGGGGGTAGGGGGGAGTGGCTCAGAGTGGCTTAATGGTTAAGAGCAACTTGCTCTTCAGAGGACCAGTTCCCAGGACCCACGTGGCAGCACAATTGTCATTTAACTCCAGTTCAGGGATCTCCCTCTTCTACCTCTTCAGGCCACTACATGCACATGGTACACATACATGTAAGCAACACAACTCATACACATATAAAAGTGAATAAATCTTTTTTTTTTTTTTTTTTGTCTTTTCGAGACCAGGGTCTCCCCTGTAGACACAGCTGTCCTGGAACTCACTCTGTAGACCAGGCTGGCCTTGAACTCACAAAGATCCACCTGCCTCTGCCTCCCAAGTGCTAGGATTAAAGGCATGCGCCACCACGCCCGGCAAAAGTGAATAAATCTTAAAACCCACAGACCTATTACTGCTCTGGAGGCCACACAGGGCTGTCATCACCTCACCGTGCAGGCAGAGCTGCTTCCCGGAGGGTCAGCCATGTTCCGCCTCTTGGAACCCAGTCCTGCTGTTTTTTGCTTCCATAATTGTGTGCCTCGATCTACAGTCAGATCGTCTCATTTATTTTATTTATTTTTTCTTTTTAGATAAGGTCCTCCCTCTAGCCCCAGCTGTCCAGGAACTCACTCTGTAGACCAGGCTGGCCTTGAACTAAAAGATCTGCCTGCCTCCTGCCTCCCAAGTTCTAGGATTAAAGGTATGCCACCACCAGCCTGCAACTTTTTTTTTTTTACTTTTTTTCTTTTCTTATTTTAGTGTTTTTGTTTTGAGATAGGTTTTGCTTTGATTGGCTAGAATATAACGAGAGTCCTCCTGCCTCCGCCTCTTCAATGCTGGCATTACCAGCATGCATTACTATATTCTGGCTTTGTTGGTTGGTTTATTTCAGACACAGTCTCATGTAGCCCAGGCTGGCTCCAGGTTGGCTATGGAGCTGAGGAGGATCTTGACCTTCCTGCTTCCACCTTCTAAGTGTTTATGGAGTGTTAGAGATCAATGCAAGGGCTTTGTACATGCCAGGCAAGCTCTGTACCAACTGAACTACATCCCCACCCCTTTATAGGGAATGCTTGTGTTTACCTCACCCCTGGCTTCCTATACCTCTTCCCTGACAATAATCTAGGATTTAGGGAATGAGAATGCAGATCCCCAGAAAGGCATCGTTGAGCCTATGACACTGGGTAAGGACTCCTCTAGCTAGGTTTCCATGGCACCAAGACCTTGGTGGGTGTTCTGGCAACATGTTCTGTTTGTCCTTGACCATGTGCCTGTGCACTGCTGAGTGGGCACCACATGTGCCTCTCTCTAGGTCTGCTTTCCTGACCCCAAGGAGACGCAGGGTGGTAGACAGCTGGCTCCCTGGTCCCAGCCAGGGTCCTCTAAGAAAGTGTCCAAGTTTGGTGTCAGCAGGAGCCAGGGGTCAGTCTGTTCCTCTGAAAAGAAGCATCTCTTGTCCCCAGGAGCACAGGCTGGAGACCTGCTGCGCTGCTGAGTAGCAGGACACTGTCCTTTCTTCTGGATCAGAGGGTGCTGAGACCGTTGCAAGGACTCAAAAGAGTCTCGTTTCTCTCATCCCGAATACTGATTCCCAGGCAGGCAGAAAAATAGGGCCAGTGCCCTCAAGCTGCTGAGCCAGCTGAATGACCAGAGCCTGGTTGCCATGACAGCCACCTGGAGAAGGGTCTGGGAAAAGTTAGGAGGTGAGCATGCAACCCTGCTCCCTTCAGAAGAAATTTCATCCATGCATTCAACCATCATCCAAAGATAGCCTAAATACCTTTGTAGAGCTGAATGCTGGGGTGCAGCGGTGGGGTGCAGGGGTGGGGCTAACTTCAAATCTTGAACAGTGCTTCAGATGAAAATTTTTGTCCTCAAGAAGCCAACATTCCAAAAGGAGAAAAAACAGGACCTGGGTTCAGTTCCCGTACCCACATAGTTTTCAGGGGATCTGACACCCTCTTCTGGCTTCCGTGGGCATTGCATGGCATGAGTGCCATTTAACATGCATGTAAAAAAACATGCAGGTAGACAAAACTGCACATAAATAAATCATTTTCAATTTTTTTTTTGAAATATTTATTATTCTGTGTGCATGAATAACAAGCATACCTGTGTGTTGCAATGCCATGGAGGTCAGACGAAGGCGTTGGATTCTGCTGGAACTGGAGTTATGGGCACTTGTTAGCTGCCATGTGGGGTGCTGGGAATCGAACCTGGGTCCTCTGCAAGAGCAGTCAGTGATCTTAACCACTAAGCCATCTATCCAACCCCAAATCTTTTTTTTTTTTTTTTTTTTTTTGGTCTTTTCAAGACAGGGTCTCCCTGTAGCCCCAGCTGTCTGGAGCTCACTCTGTAGACCGGCTGGCCTTGAACTCACAAAGAGCCGCCTGCCTCTGCCTCCCAAGTCCTAGGATTAAAGGCGTGCGCCACCACACCCGGCACAAATCTTTTTTTTTTAAAGACCATGCAATAAAACATTGTGGTGGAATATTGTATTAGCCGTTGAAAAAAATGTTATGCAAAGAGATAAACATCAAGCAACAGAGCTCAGGAGAACTCGATCTGAGTTAGCAGGCTTATTTATTTCATGTTATTTTTCTGAGACACGATTTCACCGTATGTAGGTCAGGCAGGTCTCAAACTCATGGTCCTCCCTAGTGCAAAAACAGAAGGCAAACAGGACCATGTGGGCCAAATCTGGGAAAATAACTTCCAGGCAGAGGGGATATTGAAAGACCCTGAGGCAAAAGCACACTGGTATATCCTAACAACATGGAAGCCAGTGTAACTATAGACAGGGAAGAAGCGGAAGGACACGATGCATAGGACCTTGACTACTGTTTGAACTGCGGCTAGGACTCCAGACAGTTATGGAGAGAGGCATGAACAGGTCCTTCCAGAAGGTCAATGTAAACCTGCTATAGGGCACAAGAGCAGGACCAGAGTGGCCTGGTTAAAGAGATGACGGCAGCTCAGGCAGGCCGATGTGCAGGTGGTAGATGGTGGGCTTAAGTCCTCTCTTCAGGGCTCTCCGAGGCTCTGGGTCTGGAGTCAGAGTTCCAATCACCTGGGTCAGAAGGAGAGTGAGAAGAGCCAAGTAGACAAGTGTCTACAGTAGATAAAAGTCTTCTAACTAGGAGGAAGCTCCTTGAGTCAGGANAATTAAGCTTATTCATAAACTGCAGATGTGAATCTTGACATTTTCAGGAAACAAGTGGTATGGAATTTATTAAAGAAGAGCTGAAAGAAAATGAGGCAAACTTTCAGCACTGCTAGACTTTTAATGCTTTTTGTGCTTTTTAGGGTAGGTTTGGGACTTCATTATTGTAAATGCTTCAAATCCACATATATCCTAAGATAGAACTGTAAAATACAGCACAGCATCCATTTCTGCTATGCTATGAGTCTAAAAGAGCAAGGTTTGGGGGGAAGATTTTTTTTTAATTTTATTTATTTCTGTATGTGTATGAATGTACTGTCTGCATGCAGGTTTGTGCACCCGTGTCGTGCAATGCAGCGGAGGTCAGAAGAGGGTGTTGGATTCCCCTGGAACTGGAGTTCTCCTGGAATTGGAGTTTCAGACGGTTCTAGGCCACCATGTGGGTGCTGGGGATCGAACCCGGGTCCTCTGTAAGAGCGGGTGGCGCTCTTAACCGCTAGGCCATCTCTCCAGCCCCAGGAGCTCCTTTTCTAACAGAGCCTTCAAAGGGGATCAGGCCTGCTGGGTCTCTTTAGAATAAAGAGAGAGATAGGGGCTGGAGAGATGGCCTGGTGGTTAAGAGCACCGACTGCTCTTGCGGAGGACTAGGGTTCGATCCCCAGCACCCACATGGCGGCTGAGAACCGTCCATAACTCCAATATCAGGAGAACTCCAGTTCCAGGGGAATCCGACACCCTCTTCTGACCTCCGTGGCATTGCATGACACGGGTGCACAAACCTACATGCAGACAGTACACTCATACACATAAATAAATAAAATTTTTAAAAATTACTTTATAAAAGCAGCATCCTCAATGTTTTTTAAAAAATAAAAAAAATAGAGAGATGGCATTAGGAAGGAGACCCTAGGAGAGGGATCACAAAGTCTCCTGCATGCCCATCTGTCCTACTTCCTGTTGGTACAGAAAGTACAATAGTACTCTCACATCTCCCCTGCCCCTCCTCAGAAGCTGGACCTGGAACGTGAGACCATTGAACTGGTACACACAGAGTCCACTGATGTGGCCCAGCTGCCCTCCAGGGTACCCCGAGATGCTGCCCGCTACCACTTCTTCCTATACAGGCACACTCACGAGGGCGACCCCCTCGAGTCCGTGGGTGAGTAGCTATGATAGGGACCCCAATTCTATGCTGGGCAGGAGTAGCAGTGACCCTTTGAGGGGTGAGCCCACCATGATAGGGGTGGTCTGCAGCCCCAGCCTATGTCGACTCACCCCCACCCCAACCCCACAGTGTTTATCTACTCCATGCCGGGGTACAAGTGTAGCATCAAAGAACGCATGCTCTACTCCAGCTGCAAGAGCCGCCTCCTCGACTCCGTAGAGCAGGATTTCCAGCTAGAGATTGCCAAGAAGGTACCAGTAGCCTGTCCCCGGGGCCCTGTCACCCCACCTTCCTTATGGGGCATTGGAGTCTTGTCATATGCAGCAGGACTTGTTGCTACCATATTGGAGAGGAGGGAAACCTAAGGCCCAGGGCAACCCAAGATATGCACGAGTCCTGACTGCCATGTCACCTCTTTTCTCTGCGTGTGGGGGAGCTGGGAGAAGGTGATCCAGACAAGGAGACCCTGTGTTCTACGTCCTGATCTGAGAGAGAGCAGATTGCAGGGGTGCCCCAGGAGTGGAATTTACCAAAAGTGGAGTGTGTTGGGCCCTCACCATGCTGTTGACTTCTGTCTTGCCATGTGCAGATTGAAATTGGCGATGGAGCAGAGCTGACAGCTGAGTTCCTCTATGACGAGGTGCACCCCAAGCAGCATGCCTTCAAGCAGGCCTTCGCCAAGCCCAAGGGCCCTGGAGGCAAGCGGGGCCACAAGCGCCTCATCCGGGGCCCTGGAGAGAACGGGGATGATAGCTAGGTGTCTGGACTGGGACCAGGGCCAGGCGTGTGGACTGTGGGGTTGCTGCCCTACTGTACCCGCAGCTCCTTCCTTCCCAGCCTAGGCTCTAAGGAGTTGATTCCTGAGGGACAGGAGGGCTGGTAGCTAAACATACCTGCAGCTTCTGAGGGCCACTGGACTGGCATTTCGTGGCCCTTCCCTGTTGCTGTCTCTGCCTCTCATCTGTGTGCACAGGGTGGCTGGAGACCATTCCTGGCTGGCTCAACGGATCTGGGTGGGGGACCTGGCATGATCCTATCCTCTAGGGGATCTAAGGCTATGGTCCCTAGCCTAGCCCAGAAGCCATAGAGGGTGGGAACATTTGGGGCTAAGCCAGGACATCACAGGACAGGATGGTTGAATGCTGTATTTTCTAAAGAATAAAATATTTTTAAATCAGTTTTGAGCCTGGCCCTGGGAGTTGGGCAGTCTTGCCGCATAGTTGTCACGTCCCAGCTCAGAAGGGGCCTGGTTGGCTTAGGTGGGGCCCTAGCATCCCTGACCCAAGGTGTGTGGGAGATACTGTATATGTGAAGGTACAGGCCCTGCCGGGTTCCTGGGGTGGGAAAGAGCTGTACCCATGAGACCAGCACATGTCCATTGGTTTATGAAGAACTGGGTGTTTCCCATATATCCCTGTGGCCATTGTGAAAACTTACTGCAAAGCTAGTGGCTTAGAAGAACCTTACTCTGAGGCCAGCCTGAGCAACACAGTGAAAACCTGTTTCAGAAATGAAATGGGGGTAGGGGGGAGTGGCTCAGAGATGGCTTAATGGTTAAGAGCACTGGCTGCTCTCATAGAGGACCAGTTCCCAGGACCCACGTGGCAGCTAACAATTGTCATTAACTCCAGTTCCAGGGATCTCCCTCTTCTACCTCTTCAGGCACTACATGCACATGGTACACATACATGTAAGCAAAACACTCATACACATAAAAGTGAATAAATCTTTTTTTTTTTTTTTTTTTTTTTTTTGGGACAGGGTTTCCCTTTTGAACCAGCTTTTCTGGAACTCCCTCTGTAGACCCGGCTGGCCT
>VZQC01001008.1:1918257-1939500 GCA_009823505.1 Rhizomys pruinosus | reverse complement strand
GGTTTTGTACATGCCAGGCAAGCTCTGTACCAACTGAACTACATCCCCACCCCTTTATAGGGAATGCTTGTGTTTACCTCACCCCTGGCTTCCTATACCTCTTCCCTGACAATAATCTAGGATTTAGGGAATGGAAATGCAGATCCCAGAAAGGCATCGTTGAGCCTATGACACTGGGTAAGGACTCCTCTAGCTAGGTTTCCATGGCACCAAGACCTTGGTGGGTGTTCTGGCAACATGTTCTGTTTGTCCTTGACCATGTGCCTGTGCACTGCTGAGTGGGCACCACATGTGCCTCTCTCTAGGTCTGCTTTCCTGACCCCAAGGAGAGCAGGGTGGTAGACAGCTGGCTCCCTGGTCCCAGCCAGGGTCCTCTAAGAAAGTGTCCAAGTTTGGTGTCCAGCAGGAGCCAGGGGTCTAGTCTGTTCCTCTGAAAAGAAGCATCTCTTGTCCCCAGGAGCACAGGCTGGAGACCTGCTGCGCTGCTGAGTAGCAGGACACTGTCCTTTCTTCTGGATCAAGGTGCTGAGACCGTTGCAAGGACTCAAAAGAGTCTCGTTTCTCTCATCCCGAATACTGATTCCCAGGCAGGCAGAAAAATAGGGCCAGTGCCCTCAAGCTGCTGAGCCAGTGAATGACCAGAGCCTGGTTGCCATGACGCCACCTGGAGAGGGTCTGGGAAAAGTTAGGAGGTGAGCATGCAACCCTGCTCCCTTCAGAAGAAATTTCATCCATGCATTCAACCATCATCCAAAGATAGCCTAAATACCTTTGTAGAGCTGAATGCTGGGGTGCAGCGGTGGGGTGCAGGGGTGGGGCTAACTTCAAATCTTGAACAGTGCTTCAGATGAAAATTTTTGTCCTCAAGAAGCCAACATTCCAAAAGGAGAATAAAACAGGACCTGGGTTCAGTTCCCAGTACCCACATGTTTCAGGGGATCTACACCCTCTTCTGGCTTCCGTGGGCATTGCATGGCATGAGTGCATTTAACATGCATGTAAAAAAACATGCAGGTAGACCAACACATGCACCTATAAAAATAATCATTTTTCAAATTTTATTTTTGAAATATTTTATTATTCTGTGTGCATGAATAACAAGCATACCATGTGTGTTGCAATGCCATGGAGGTCAGAGAAGGCGTGTTGGATACCTGGACTGAGTTGGCACTTGTTAGCTGCCATGTGGGTGCTGGAATCGAACCTGGGTCCTCTGCAAGAGCAGTCAGTGATCTTAACCACTAAGCCATCTCTCCAACCCCAAATCTTTTTTTTTTTTTTTTTTTGGTCTTTTCAAGACAGGGTCTCCCTGTAGCCCCAGCTGTCCTGGAGCTCACTCTGTAGACCAGGCTGGCCTTGAACTCACAAAGATCCGCCTGCCTCTGCCTCCCAAGTCCTAGGATTAAAGGCGTGCGCCACCACACCCGGCACAAATCTTTTTTTTTAAAGACCATGCAATAAAACATTGTGGTGGAATATTGTATTAGCCGTTGAAAAAAATGTTATGCAAAGAGATAAACATCAAGCAACAGAGCTCAGGAGAACTCGATCTGAGTTAGCAGGCTTATTTATTTCATGTTATTTTTCTGAGACACGATTTCACCGTATGTAGGTCAGGCAGGTCTCAAACTCATGGTCCTCCCTAGTGCAAAAACAGAAGGCAAACAGGACCATGTGGGCCAAATCTGGGAAAATAACTTCCAGGCAGAGGGGATATTGAAAGACCCTGAGGCAAAAGCACACTGGTATATCCTAACAACATGGAAGCCAGTGTAACTATAGACAGGGAAGAAGCGGAAGGACACGATGCATAGGACCTTGACTACTGTTTGAACTGCGGCTAGGACTCCAGACAGTTATGGAGAGAGGCATGAACAGGTCCTTCCAGAAGGTCAATGTAAACCTGCTATAGGGCACAAGAGCAGGACCAGAGTGGCCTGGTTAAAGAGATGACGGCAGCTCAGGCAGGCCGATGTGCAGGTGGTAGATGGTGGGCTTAAGTCCTCTCTTCAGGGCTCTCCGAGGCTCTGGGTCTGGAGTCAGAGTTCCAATCACCTGGGTCAGAAGGAGAGTGAGAAGAGCCAAGTAGACAAGTGTCTACAGTAGATAAAAGTCTTCTAACTAGGAGGAAGCTCCTTGAGTCAGGATATTCTAAAGGGAAGGGGAACATTCTATCCTGCAAGGAAGCTCCTCAAGCTCAGGAAGTGGACAACTCAGCAGTCCCCAAGCTGACCAGACACCCTGGGCCTCTCTCTCCCTTCCCACACTTCTATGAACCGTAGGGACTGCTGAGAGGTGCTTTCACACAAGCCCAGCTTCTTGGAAGAGGCTCGGCTCAGACCAATGGAGCTGCCTAGGAAAGACACATGCCAGCCTGCTGAGTGGCCTACAGGTCACACAGTGGGCTCCAGGTTTCCATGTTGGGGTAGGCACTTGGTGATATAGCTGTTCCTGTAAGTAGCCCCTCACCCATACTCTTGAAAGTAATCCCAATAAAACCCATTGGTTTAGTCCAGGATGGTGGTGCACGCCTTTAATCTCAGCACTCAGGCTGCAGAGGCAGGTGGATTTCTGTGAGTTCAAGGCCAGCCTGGTCTACATAGAGGGCTCCAGGCCAGTTGGGACTAAAGGGAGACTCTGTCTCAAAAAGACAAACAAAACAAAACAAAACAAAAAAAAACCCCTAACTCACTGGTTCACCAAATGGGGCTTTGGTCTGTCATTGAGTCCCTATCTGGGATGAGTATGTTTGTTCACATTTCCATAGGAATAGTATCACACAACAATAAGATCAGCCAGGGCCCTAATTAGGCCAGCTGCAAGCTAGGAGCCCTTGCAGGCTGCGGTGGTCTGGGGTCTGATGGGGAATTGAGGGAACTGGGAATGAAGAGCTGGGAGATACTGCTATTCTTGGGAGAGATGGCAAGGCTGCTGTGGTGGTAAAGGCAGGTGTTGGCCTTACCCTTTGGTTCACACATTCCGCCCAAAGGCCCCACAGAGTTCTGGGGATGGGCAGGTGCAAGAGACACTGTGCCGAGAGTGCCCATGGGGCAGGCACTGAGGCATGAGGGCAAGGTAACGCTTTCTGCCTGGGTGTTAGAACCCTGCCCAGGTCTGGTGCTACTTCAAATTCTGATTTCTCAATAACTTTGCACTGGACTCTGGGCTCTGAATCCTTCCCACACCTCCCAGGGGACAGACATGAGACCCCTGTGGGGCATGAGCTACAGAGGTGGAGATGTGGAAAGAGGAAGGCATGAAGGGACTGTCTGCCATCTGACTATGCAAATGTGCTCTGACTCATAGCACCCACCACCTGCCCTCCCCTGATGGGGGTGAGGGAGCTTCTAGATTGTAGTGAAAGTGTTACTTCCTCTCTTCTCTGAGGGACCCCGACTATAGAACATTGTTTTCCGTAGTTGCTGCCAGCCTGCCGGACACAGCGTCTGGAGAAGCCTCCATTCCCCATCATGGTAGGACTGTAGCTCTTAGCCCCAAGGGAAGGGGCCTCAGGGGGAGGGTTGCAGGTGCAGTGGGGTAACATAGAGGGATTGTCAGCTCCTGCCCCGGGACACTCATGTGACCGTATAGAATCAGAGCAGGGAAGCCATCCTCTGGGCAGGGAAAGGTGAACTTGTTAGGGTCTGTGCAGAGCTCAGCCTGCACACTGCAGACCTGCCATCCAGTGCTGGGCTCTGACAGACAGGACACTGCTGCCAAGTGCTCCCTTCAAACCCTCTGACCCCCATCCTGTTGAAAGCCCTTAAGTCTGGTGAGGGAGGCAAGCAGGGGGTGCTGGGTGGTGCTTGTGAGGCCAGTGGGAACCAGCCTGTACCTCAGTGGGAGGTCAGTCTGCCCTGCATCTTAGCCGGGGTCAGAAGAGACTGGGAGGCTAAGGGATCAAAGAGAGGGTTTTAGAGAGGCTGGAGAGAAATGAGCCGAGGCAGCTGCTGTTTGGGAGGAAAGAGCTAAGGTCACTAAGGAAAGGAAGGGAAAATGGCGGAGGCCCAAGGGGCCTGCTGGAACCTGTCCTAGGGGTTCAGTTCTGAGCGAAGGCTCCACCGAGGGGCCTTGAGTCTAGGCTCGGTTCTGGTTCTGTGTCCTCATTCTAAGTCGGTGGCTGAGCCTAAAAGCAAGTTTCAGTTCTGAGTGGACTTTAAAGGGTAGGTTTAGGAGCTAGACAGAGGCTCTGTGGGAAAGGCTTGGACAAGGCTTGGAAGCCCTGCAGGAAGCCCCAGTGAGGTACAGTAGGCAGGGATAGAGCTGAGGAAGCTGGACACTCACCCAAGCCTGGTCCTTACAGGTCCTCTGCTGCAGGGCCACGCACGCCCTGTCTCTCCTGGTGCAGGCTGCGGTGCTGGCTGAGGCCCTGGCTCTAGGCAACCTGCCTGCCTTCTTGCCCTGTCAGCTGATGCCTCATGGCCTGGTGAACTGTAACTGGCTGTTTCTGAAGTCCGTGCCCCACTTCTCTTCAACAGCGCCTCGTGCCAATGTCACCAGCCTTTCCTTGGTTTCCAATCGTATTCACCACCTCCATAACTCTGACTTTGTCCACCTGTCCAACCTGAGGAAGCTTAACCTCAAATGGAACTGCCCACCCACTGGCCTCAGCCCCATGCACTTCCCCTGCCACATGACCATCGAGCCCAGGACCTTTCTGGCTGTGCCCACCCTGGAAGACCTAAACCTGGGCTACAACAGCATCACTACCGTGCCCCCGTTGCCCAGCTCCCTGAGAAACCTGACTCTGAGCCACACCAACATCCTGGTGCTGGATTCTACCAGCTTTACTGGCCTGTACGCCCTGCACTCTCTTTTCATGGATGGCAACTGCTACTACAGGAATCCCTGTAGCAGGGTGGTAGAGGTGACCCCAGGTGCTCTCCTGGGCCTGAGCAACCTCACCCAGCTGTCACTCAAGTATAACAACCTCACGGTGGTGCCCCGCCAACTGCCCCCCAGCCTGGAGTACCTATTTTTGTCCTATAACCAGATTGTCAAGCTGACACCCTGGGACCTGGCCAATCTGACCTCCCTGCGAGTGCTTGATGTGGGTGGGAATTGCCGTCGCTGTGACCATGCCCCCAACCCCTGTATGGAGTGCTCACTGCCCTCCCTCCGGCTGCACCCTGAGACCTTCCACCACCTGAAGCATCTTGAAGGCCTGGTGTTGAAGGACAGTTCTCTCCACACACTGAAATCCACCTGGTTCCAAGGTCTGGTCAATCTCTCAGTGCTTGACCTCAGTGAGAACTTCCTCTACGAATGCATCACCAAAACCAATGCCTTCCAGAACCTGACACGCCTGCGCAAGCTCAACCTGTCCTTCAATTACCGCAAGAGGGTATCCTTTGCCCACCTGCATCTGGCAAGTTCCTTCAGGAACCTGGTGTCGCTACAGGAGCTGAACATGAATGGTATCTTCTTCCGCTTGCTCAATGAGAACACGCTCAAGCCGCTGAGCCATCTACCCCAGCTCCAGTCTCTGCATCTTCAGATGAACTTCATCAACCAGGCCCAGCTCAGCATCTTTGGGACCTTCCCAGCTCTGAACTCTGTGGACCTATCAGAGAACCGTATCAGTGGGCCTTTAGTGCTGCCGGCAGCCGTGGCTGCAGCGGCAGATGATGGTGAACAGGAGTGTCTGTGGTCTGTGGCCCTCCTTTCAACTCCCCTGGACGCCCCTGGTTCTAAGAACTTCATGCACATGTGCAGGGACCTTGACTTCACCTTGGATCTATCTCGGAACAACCTGGTGGCAGTCCAGCCAGAGATGTTTGTCAACCTCTCACGCCTCCAGTGCCTGAGCCTGAGTCACAACAGCATTGCACAGGCGGTCAATGGCTCCCAGTTCCTGCCGCTGACCAACCTGCGGGTGCTGGACCTATCTTATAACAAGCTGGACCTGTACCATGGGCGCTCATTCACCGAGCTGCCACAACTTCAGGACCTGGACCTGAGCTATAACAGCCAAGCCTTCAGCATGCAGGGTGTAGGCCACAACCTGAGCTTTGTGGCCCAGCTGCCGATGCTGCGCTACCTTAGCCTGGCACACAATGACATCCACAGCCGGATATCCTCGAAGCTCCACAGCAACTCATTGAAGTACCTGGATTTCAGTGGCAATGCTGTAGGCCGTATGTGGGGTGAGGGAGACCTCTACCTCCATTTCTTCCAAGGCCTGAGAGGCTTGCTCCACCTGGACCTGTCCTGGAATCGCCTGCATATCTTCCTGCCCAGAAACCTGGACAACCTCCCGAAGAGCCTGAAGCACTTGCAAATCCGTAACAATTACCTGTCCTTTTTCAACTGGAGCAGTCTGGCCTTCCTGCCCAACCTGGAAGTCTTAGACCTGGCAGGAAACCAGCTGAAGGCCCTGGCCAATGGTACCCTGCCTAATGGCACCCTGCTCCGGAAGCTGGACGTGAGTAGCAACAACATCAACTCAGTGGTCCCAGCTTTCTTTGCCTTGGCGCTGGAGCTGAGAGAGGTCAACCTCAGCAACAATGCCCTCAAGACGGTGGATCGCATGTGGTTTGGGCCAGTGGTGGGGACCCTGGCCATGCTAGATGTAAGAAGCAACCCTCTGCACTGTGCCTGTGGGGCGGCCTTCGTGGACTTCCTGTTGGAGGTGCAGGATGCCGTGCCAGGCCTGCCCAACCTTGTGAAGTGTGGCAGCCCCGGCCAACTGCAGGGCCGCAGCATCTTCACGCAGGACCTGCGACTGTGCCTGGATGAAACGCTCTCCTGGAACTTCTTCGGAGTCTCGCTGTTGACCACGGCCCTGAGCCTGGTGGTCCCTGTGCTGCATCACCTCTGCGGCTGGGACGTCTGGTACTGCTTCCACCTGGGCCTGGCCTGGCTTCCCTTGCTGGGCCGGGGCCGCAGCGGGCGCCATGCCCACGCCCTGCCGTACGATGCCTTCGTGGTGTTCGACAAGGCGCAGAGCGCGGTGGCCGACTGGGTGTACAACGAGCTACGCGTGCGGCTGGAGGAGCGGCGCGGGCGGCGAGCCCTGCGCCTGTGCCTGGAGGACCGCGATTGGCTGCCCGGCCAGACGCTCTTCGAGAACCTCTGGGCCTCCATCTACGGCAGCCGCAAGACGCTCTTCGTGCTAGCCCAGACCGACCGGGTGAGCGGCCTCCTGCGTACCAGCTTTCTGCTGGCTCAGCAGCGGCTGCTGGAGGACCGCAAGGACGTCGTGGTGTTGGTGATCCTGCGCCCCGACGCCCACCGCTCCCGCTACGTGCGGCTCCGCCAGCGCCTCTGCCGCCGGAGCGTGCTCTTCTGGCCCCACCAGCCCAGGGGTCAGGGCAGCTTCTGGGCCCAGCTGGGTACCGCCCTGACCAGGGACAACCGCCACTTCTATAACCGGAACTTCTGCCGGGGACCCGCTGCAGAATAGCCCAGAGCTGCGGCTTCCTGCCGGGACACCTGGGATGCTCTGCCGGCCTTGCCGCCCCACCCCTGCAGTGCTCCCCAGGGGCATCCAGCAGGTGCTCAATAAATTCTACCAAAGCACCAGCCCTGAGCTCCTTGCAGGTGTGTGTGGAAAGAGAGATGGGAGAATTCTCCAGGCTTCCACTAGGGAAGAGGGAGGGATAAAAGGTGGCTTGGGGGGGGGGCGCCATTGTGAAAAATGGGGCCCACAGAACAAAAGGTCACCTGTGAAGGGCGGTTTCTTTCTAGGCATATTTTAGGAAAGTCACCAAATGCGGACTTGGTCCTTCCCAGAGAACAGAGGAAGAGCTGCCTCTTTTAGCTGTTCCCTGAATACCCTGCCCTGTGTGCCCCTGCAGGCCTGGGTTTCTAGGGTACCTGCCTCCTTCACCTACTGGGCTGATAATGTTTGGAGGGCAGAGAATCTGTAGCCTAGTTCACCTCTGGCCCCCAAATAGGTCACCAACCGACGGCAGTGTTCATTACAGAGTGTATAGGAAAAGAGGACTTTAGGGCAAGTTTGGAGGGGCGAGTGCGCCTCCTGGTGGCCACCCCTATGCTGGGTCTAGAGGCCGGCCTACATTAAGGGGAGTCCTGTGGCTGCAAAAGGGAGCTCGGGTATACACATCTGTTTTCACAGATATGTAGGTGTGTCTAATCTGTGTGTAGGCCAGAGGTCAACTCAGATGTTGTTATGTACCCCTTGGTTGTTTTTGTTGTTTGTTTGTTTGTTTCTTTTTTTTAATGTACTGTCTGCATGCAAGTCTGCACCCGTGTCGTGCAATGCCGCGGAGGTCAGAAGAGGGTGTCGGATTCCCCTGGAACTGGAGTTCTCCTGGAATTGGAGTTTCAGACGGCTCTCGGACGCCATGTGGATGCTGGGGATCGAACCCGGGTCCTCTGCAAGAGCGGTCGGCGCTCCTAACCGCTAGGCCATCTCTCCAGCCCCCCGTTGGTTTTTTGAGACAGTGTCTTTCATTGACCTGGAGCTCACTAATTAGGCTAGGCTGGCTGCCCAAAGAGCCCCAGGAATCTGCCATCTTGGTCTCCTGAGCCCTGGGATTACAAGTGTGTGTCACCAAATCCAGCTTTTTTTTTTAATTTTTAAAAATTTATTTATTTTTTTTATGTGTATGAGTGTACTGTCTGCATGTAGGTTTGTGCACCCGTGTCATGCAGTGCCACAGAGGTCAGAAGAGGGCGTCAGATTCCCCCGGAACTGGAGTTAAAGACAGTTCTTAGCCACCATGTGGGTGCTGGGAATCGAACCCGGGTCTTCTGTAAAAGCGCAGTCAGTGCTCTTAACAGCCGAGCCATCTCTCCAGCACCCATCTCTTTGATACAAGTTTCCAGGGATCAAACTCAGGTCCTCACACTTGCATGCCAAGCACCTTACTGACAGAACAATCTTCCCAGCCTCATGTCCAACATTTGATGTGACAGACATCATCACCTACATTGTTCACATTTGAGAACTGCTCAAACTGTGATGATTTACAAACAAAACAAAACCAAAGCCCCCAAACAAACAAGCAAGCAGAACTCTTAGAGGACAGTTTTGTGCTGGGCCCAGGCAGCCCACAGGCAGTGAAATCACCTATTAGTATGAGCTCATTGTCCAGCTCTTTCTGCTTCTTCCTGAAGGTTTATGCTGGCTCTCACTGTGCTGATATCAAAAAGACATCTAGGTAAGGTGCTACCTGGTGAAAGAGAGGGCCAGGGGTCTTCCATGCTTTTATCTCCAGGCCTGCTTGCACACAGGTGGGGTACAGCCACATCTAATCAAGATGAAGAAGTTTAAGTATGTGCTCGTGCTTCTTTTTTCTTTCTTTCTTTCCCTTTCTTTTTTTTTTCACATAAATTTATTTATTTATTTTTAACAAATCTAGACCCATGTTCCCGCTCATTCCCCCACCCCACCAGAGCTCGTGCATTCTGCCAAACATGCTTTCCATCTCTTAGTCTTTCTCAATATTTTCCATGGGGAAGTTGACTGTTTTGAGCAGAAGTTCACTGTTTCAGTCAGTTCTTTGATGCAGTCTTTTCTGTTGTTGTTGTTGTTGTTTCCAAAATGCATTATGCCCAACTGCTTTGTACAAAAGCTCAGGGGGCCCTACACAAGAAATACTTACAACTAGGTAATTGGCACTAGCATCCACAGATGAGGGATACCATGCATCGTTTGTTTTTCTGGGACTGTGTTACTTCACTCAGCATGATGTCCTCTAGCTCCAGCCATTTTCCTGCAAAGCTCGTGATGTCGTCTTTCTTTACTGCTGCATAGAATTCCATTGTGTAGATGTACCACATTTTCTCTATCCACTCGTCAGTTGAGGGGCATTTAGGTTGGTTCCAGCTCCTTGCTATTGTGAAGAGAGCTGCAATAAACATGGCCGTGCATGTATCTCTGTGGTGGCATAAGTCTTGAGGGTACATGCCCAGGAGTGATATGGCTGGGTCGGGTGGCAAGTTCATTCCAAGTCTTCCAAGGGTTCTCCACACTGCTTTCCATAGTGGCTGTACAAGTTTACATTCCCACCAGCAGTGGATGAGTGTTCCCCTTTCCCCACAACCTCTCCAGCACTTGGTATCATTTGTTTTCTTGATCCTAGCCAGTCTTATTGGAGTAAGATGATATCTTAAAGTGGTTTTAATTTGCATTTCCTTAATGATTAGTGATGTTGAGCAGTTCTTGAGGTGTTTCTCAGACATCTCTAATTCCTCGCTTGTGAACTCTCTGTTCAGTTCTTTGCTCCATCTATTGAGCGGGTCGTTTGTTTTCTTTTTTCTTTGTTTTTTGAGTAGTTTATATATTCTGGAAATCAATGCTTTGTCAGATGTATCTGCAGTGAAGGTTTCCTCCCATTCTGTGGGATTTCTCTTCACTTCCTTGATTGTTTCTTTTGATGTACAGAAGCTTTTGAGTTTGATGAGGTCCCATTTGTCAATTGTCGACCTTAATTCTTGTGCAGCTGCTGTCTGATTTAGGAAGTCTTTTCCTACGCCTATGTCTTGTAGTCTGCTGCCAACTTTTTCTTCTATCACCTTCAGAGTTTGGGGTTTCACGTTGAGGTCTTTCCCTTTCTTTCTTTCTTTCTTTCTTTCTTTCTTTCTTTCTTTCTTTCTTTCTTTCTTCTTTTTTTTTTTTAGGCAGAAACTCATTATGAAGCCCTGGTTGGCCTGTAACTCACTATGTAAACCAGACTGGCCTTGAACTCACAGAGATCCACCTGCCTCTGCCTCTCAAGTGCTGGGACTTGGGACACGTTGCCATTATGCCCAGCTTTTATGTGTTTTTAAAAATTAAAGACATATACAATTATATTTATTTTGTGTATGTGTGGGTATGCATTTGTCATGGGTCACAGGTGGAGGTCAGAGGACAACTTGTGGGAATTGTTCTTTTATGTGAGTTGGTTCTCTTCTTCCACCACGTGTTTCTTGAGGATCAAACTCAGGTTGTCAGGCTCAGCACCAAGTGCCTTAACACACTAAGCCATCTGGCCTTGACTCCTAATTTTTTATTACTCTGTGTGTGTGCGCATGTGTGTGTGTACGTGTGTGTACACGTGCGTGTGTGTTTGTATGTGTGTGTACGTGTGTGTATACACGTGTGTGTGTGTGTGCCACAGCTTCCTTGCATCCTAAGCATCCATCTCTAAACCTAATAACAACAGCTGAGACCCTGCCTTTATACACCTAAGTCTTCTAACATCCAGCACAGCAGCACTGGCCAACCTCTTTAGAGACAAGCAAACTGAAGCTTCCAAAGGGAAAAAGTTATCTCCCCAGGACCACCTAGATGGCAGAGCTGGGGTGCACGGCTGACAATCTGACCTGAATCCTATCTCTTTCCTGGTCTGGCTGAGCCAAGAGCTGTGTGAACAGTGAAGAGCCATGTGAGGAAAGGGCCAGGAGCCGTCCACAAGCTCCCTTCCTGACCACAGTGTGGCCTCACCACAGCCCAGCTCCCACTGCCTCCTGTCTGCCTCTTCCAGTCCCACAGACAGTGCAGAGCCAAGTGCCAGCAGATCTGAGAGCATGGGCGAGTGGGTGAGTAGACAGAAGTGTTACCAGGAACTGCCGGAGGGCAGCCTTGTTGTCCTGGGTAATAACCAGCCAAAGCACAGTAGCCTGGATAGGACCCTGCTTCTGCTCCTGGCCGTGGCCAGAACAATCTCAGAGCCACTCAACCGGGACTTTCCCAGGCCTCCAGCCTCAGGAAAGGAATGCTCTTGTTTGGTTTTCTCGGCAGGTTGCCCAGGAAGTAGAACAGGTCAGAACTGGGCTAGGGCTTCATAGGTCAGGGACTCTCCTTTTATCTGAGCAGATAAGAAGGGCAGAAAGAGGATGTGTTGGGGATGGAAACAACTCAGTGGGAAAGTGCTTCTACAGCATACACAAAGCCTTGAGTTCAGACCTCAGTACCACCCACACCCATATACCCACACACACACACATAAAAGAGGAAGGTGGCTTGTACTTCCTTCATAACTATGCCCTGAGGGTACAGGGGATGGGGAGAAGGCTGCTAGCCATCAGATTGCAAAATCAGTAGTCTGTCTGTGGCCAGCTCCAACTCCCCTCCCCCAACTAGGAGGCCCTGAATGGCCACTGGCCTAGGCCAGCCAAACTGGTTCAGTTCTCCACATACCCAGACCCCAGCTCTGTGGGGCTGTGTGTTCTCTGCTCTTCAAAGGCTGAGTTTGGTTGTGGTAATTGTCAGGTTGTGAGCTCCAGAAGCCCATTGGAATGCAGAGATACCTAAGATCCATGTTGCCCAAGAACCTAATGTACCAGGCATAGCCTTTGGCTATGCTAAAGCAGGCCACCACTCAGGAATCTTCTGCCTCGTCCTTCGCCCTTCAGAAGCCAGATTCCAGATTTGAAGCCAGATTCCAGATTTGAAGCCAGATTCCAGATTCCAACCCAGCCCACTCTCACTGAATCCCACTCCCACCTTCTTCCTTAAATTCCCAAGCCAGATGCCATTCTGGGCTTGGGCTCTACCTCTCCCCTGAGCCTAGCCCCAGCTACTCTGAGTTAAACTTTGCTCCAAAGAACTTGGACCTCGTGGCCTTTCATTCCGGATGGGGGGGGAGGGACGCGGCCATAACCTTTACATCTGGTGCCAAATTGGTGAGAGACTCTGCTCTACTATCTGGCTAGGATATCAATTAGCTAACAATATTGTCTGGCCTGAGACGGGTACCTTAGACCCCCAAATTCTCACAGGCTTTGAGAGACTTCTTGCCAGCGCTCTGGTAAATGATCAGAATGCTTGTATGTACAGGCATCCTTTGCCCTTCACTCATGTCCCTTCTCTGTATTCCTCATTAAGACTTCCTGTGCCTTTTTTTGTTTTCCTGCTTTTTTTACACTTAATATTATTGGTGCCCTGACATTTTGCAACCCCTGGGCTTGCCAGCCGAGTATTCTCCAGACATATTCTCTCTCTCTCTCTCTCTCTCTCTCTCTCTCTCTCTCTCTCTCCACTTCATTCCCCTTGTACTCCTCCCTTCTCCCTCTGCTTCTCTCAGCATTAGTCCCTCATTGTTTTGAATCCACAGGCTTGAACTGGGTTCCCGTGCAAAGGCTGTACTCTCTCCTGCTTCCCTCCGTCTTCCTTCTCCCTTCTTCTCTCTGCCTGTCTACCCTCCAATTCTTCCTTCATTTTAGCCTCCCGTTCTGCTTCAGAGACACTCCAGACCTGGAGTCTCTGACCAGCCCCTTTAGAGGATGTACGCCTCCACGCCGCTGCCCATTAGAGGACTCGTCCTCCACGCCGTTCTCCTATCTTCTGAGGCTAAAAAACTTTACTTCCTTGGTACAGCTCTCTCCTCTCCCCAGTCTGCCACACAGCTGCCCCATTTCTGCTGAGCCACAACGAGACCACGTGGCAGGAAGCCTGAATTTACATCAGACCTTGTAATAACTAATGCTATATTTCTATATTCTAATTCTCTTGCAATTTACTTAATGGCATATTATGATCCTTTCACAATTTGGGTTTTTTTTTCTATTTTGTTTACAAAACTTGCCTAAATTTTAAGGGATTATTTCAGATTTTGACATTTTTCATTTCATTGTTTTTCCTTATAAACTCCATTTTATTCAGAAATCCATTTTGTCTGCTTCAGGATACAAGCCCCTGTGTCTGAGATTAAGAAGGTCTGCTGACCACACCCTGTCTCACTAGCATCCTGCATTTCCCTCAGGGAGTAATCTTTCACTTGGCTGGGATCTTTTGATTTTTTCACTACCTAAATTTATTCTCATTAAATTAGCAGGTAATATGCACAAGCCACCAGATTTTCCTGCATACCCAGTCCACCATCCTTTGCAGGTGTATAAGAACAGGCTGTGCTGCAAAGCACAGTAGGGCATACAGTCTATTTTCCACCTAAGCAAATGTCTTAAACTCTAAGTGATTCTTTGTAAATGTGATAATTGTCTACAGCCCTGGACAAGGAAGGACAATTTTAGATAAAAGGGGATTTTCCCACTGTCCAGAGTTAATGGATACAGTTAGGTCATGTGTCTGTCCAAACCTGTCTGTGTGTTATAACCGTTTGTCATAACCGTTCTTCAATGTGTCTTTGTAACTGTCATGTGTCCATGTTCTGTGTTTGTTGTCAAAACAAAGTGGCCACTTCAAACTTGTTTTATTCTATGTTGCGCACAAACAAAAATTAAGTTTACTTTTGGCATGCCTCTTAAATTTTTTTTTCAAAGGCCTGATTTGAACCCGGGTTCCTAGGTTTCTACACTGTTTATCTGAAGGTTTTATTTCTTCTCTGTCCAAATTATTTTTCCACAGGTATTACAACTAAAAATTTTCTTTTCCAGTTTTTTCTTGCTTCCGGACGTCTGAAGACCTGATTTTTTGACCCTTAAGGGTTCACTACAGATTTTTTTCTCCTGTGCTATGTCCTTCTGACCAGAGACCACTTTAAAAAAAAAATCCCTGGATTCATTCATACTCTGGTACTTGGACAGTGGCACATTGCTTCCCCTGCAATCCCTTCCCTCCAATGAAACAGCCTAAGTACCTTTGATAGTGTCAGTTCTTTAATTATTATATATAATTCTGTTTTCCATCACTTGTTAAAGTATTTCAATAAGTTCATAGTTTTAGAGCCAAAGGTGCAAGACATCATCTCAGCCTTGGCAGCACAATTAATCAGAGCTGCATGTTTTAAATAATGTTTCTAAAGGTGTTTCTTATAAAAATCTCTTAAAGGAATGTGTGCATAAATGTGTGTGTATGACATTGTTAAACAGCATATCAAGATCTGTCTGTATGATTACAATGCATGTGCCTTTGCTTAGCACAACCCTTACAAAGTGTCATTGCCAAATTTATTTATTAGAACCTTATTTGTGAGTGTATGCATGAAGTACCGTTCACTTTTAAGAATTCTATAATGTAATTATGGCATATACAAGAAATTGTGTTCCACCTACCAGGTACTATATATCTAGTTACAGCCTCAAGTAAAACAGACTATATATATAGAGTTACCCATACATACTAAAATTGTTTTGTGTATCTGTTATACTTTACACATCTTACTTTTAATATTTTTAAGAGAAATTAGGTTTTACTTCCAGTGACCACACGGATGGTCCAAATGTAACCAATTTGGGTGAGCCCTAAGTATTATCTGCCTGCTGCTGGTATGTGACAATGCCCCCCCCTTCCTTTTCCTTTTCAAAGCTATAATTCAAAATCTGGGGACAAGTGACATGGCCTTCATTTGAGAAGTTACTGTTTTTAACCCCTTTATTATCTTGGGTTTTTTTCATGGCCTATGTTGTTAGAAACTTTTGCCTTGAATGGTTTAAATCATTGTACTTTGAATACCTAAATGACCTTCATAGACCTTAAAGAGCAAATTGTAGGACTTACTGCATAGGTTTAATGTCAACTTGATACACCTGAGCTGAGAAACCTCAATTGCCTTCATTGGACTGGCCTGTGCCCATTGTGGGCAATGCCATTCCTGGCCAGATATTTCTTTTTTTTTTTTTTTTGTCTTTTCGAGACAGGGTCTCCCTGTAGCCCCAGCTGTCCTGGAACTCACTCTGTAGACCAGGCTGGCCTTGAACTCACAAAGATCCTCCTGCCTCTGCCTCCCAAGTGCTAGGATTAAAGGCGTGCGCCACCACGCCCGGCTCTTGGCCAGATATTTCTATATTGTATACAATAGGCTGAACATGAGCTAGCAACACAAGGCAGTAAATAGCATCCTTTCCTAGCCTGTGCTGCAGCCACTACCAGGCTCCTACCATGAGCTTTTATTATTAGTCAGAATATTTTTGCCACAGCAATTAAGAATTTATTAACCGTGCTTAAGTCAATGTTCAAGCTTTACTTAGGAGTTGTATGGTAATTAAAGTACCAAATTAATTCAAAAAATCCTCTTGGAGATTTAGCAACCACACTTAAAGCTCCAATCTGATTTGGCAAGAGGGATTTGAAGGGACAATATTTTGGCCCCTACCCTCTGAGGTCGACTTGGGTCCTAGGGTCCTGCATCCACAACTTTGTGCATGTCCTGTGGCAGCGAGTCACCAGTCATCCCGAGCCAGGGAAGTTTTGGAGATTCACTTAAAAGGACTTCATCCTGCCAGTGTCCAGTCAAAGGAGGAAAGTCCATATAGAGGAGCGACTCCTCATGCTTCAAAGGGAAGCTCTGGTCAAGCAAGGCCTGACTTTGTCCTCACATAAATGGAACTGGTGAAGAGAGCCAGGCACAAGGCCTGAGTGACCCCTTAAGGACCAGAACCTCAACTGACCTTAACACCAAAACAAACTTCATTTATCTGTGCTAACTGTGTGGTTTTAAACATCCCAACAGGAAAGTATAATCTAAAGAAGAGAAAATGAAATAGGTTATTATCAGAGAAAATAGGTGAGAGACCTACTGTGCCAAGTTAGGAATCTACTGTGTCATGTTAGAAAATATCTCAGAGATAGATGACAGATCTAATGTGCCATGCCAGAAAATACCACCTTTATATTCTCATGGTTATGGCTCTCGTTCTGGAGCCCCGTGTATTAAAGCTGGCCCTCATTCTAGAGCTCTGTGTACTAAGACTTTTTCCAATTTCTCAAACCAGGGTACACATCCTTTTTCCCTCTGCATTCCCTAGACCGGGACCCTCCAATTGCTAATGCACCCTGTAGCCCCCTGTTGGTCCCTGCACTGGTATACTCATGTAAGACTCAAACAGCTTGTCCTTTCAGTTGCAGAGAAAACATCCACTAAGTACTGGCCACTATCGATCTGGACCAAACCCACTGGGCGGAGCACCCCAAGCAGCCAAAATGGGAAACTGGATTCCAACCCTCCAGCCTGACAGCTGTTCCCCCAGGACTTTGCCCCTGATCAGCTCTGAAGCAGATACAGAAGACAGAGCTCCGCCCTTTTTCCTATAGAAGCAAAAGGCTGGAATGTCAGGTTGTGAGATCCAGAAGCCCACTGGACTGCAGAGACACCTAAGATCCATGTTGCCCAAGAACCTATTGTACCAGGCATAGCCTTTGGCTATGCTAAAGCAGGCCACCACCGATTACTCAGGAATATTCCGCCTCGCCCTTCGCCCTTCGGAAGCCAGATTCCAGATTCCGACCCACCCCACTCTCACTGAATCCCACTCCCACCTTCTTCCTTAAATTCCCAAGCCAGATGCCATTCTGGGCTTGGCTCTACCTCTCCCCTGAGCCTAGCCCCAGCTACCCTGAGTTAAACTTTGCTCCGAAGAACTTAGACCTCGTGGCCTTTCATTCCAGGGGGGAGCACGCCATAACCTTACAGTAATAATGAAGGCAGCTGTCCCAGAATATTTTCTGAAGGCTTGAGGACTGACACTACCTACTGATACCAGCTGCACTCTGAAATCTACAATGTAACAAAAGTAGGAACATGGGCCCTGGAGATAGCTGAATGGGTAAAGGCACTTGCTGCCGAGCCGGCAGACCCAAGTTTGATACCCTAAACCTACACACTGGAAGGAAAGAATGGATTCCTACAAGTTGTCCTTGAGCTCACCAGTTAGGTTACACTGGCTGGCCACTATGCTCCATGGATCTTTCTTCTGCCTTGCCAAGACTGGAACTGAGTATGCATCACGATGTGTGGCATTTAAAAAGAATTTTATTTTTCAATACAGGGTTTCCCTGTAACTCTAATTCACCAGGAACTCACTATGTAGACTAAGCTGGTATCAGTCTTACAGAGAATCTCCCTGCCTCTGTCTCCTGAGTGCTAGGACTAAAAAGGTAAGCACCTCCACACCAGCTTGATATTTTTATCTCAGGTTTTGCCTGTATTTAAGCGTACCATGTGCATGCAATCCCGAGAGGCCAGAAGAGGGTTTTAGATCTCCTAGAACTAGAACTATAGATCATTGCCTTATGGGTGCTGGGAAACTGAACTTGGGCCTCTGTAAGAGCAGCTTCTGCTCTTAACTGCTTAGCCATCTCTCCAGCCCCATGCCTGGTATTTTTAAGCAAGTTCTGGGAATCAAACTAGGATCATCCCAGTTGTGAGACAAGCACTTCACTGAGCTATCTCCCCAGCCCACGTATTAAGATTTTAATACACAATTCACCCTTTTTCCTCTGGGTCCTTCATGTCCTGAGCAGCTAAATATTCTTGCAGAACACTATTGGCATCTTAGTTTCACATTAGACTTATAAAAGCTGTATTCTCGAGCCGGCAGTGGTGGCGCACGCCTTTAATCCTAGCACTCAGGAGGCAGAGGCAGGCGGATCTTTGTGAGTTCAAGGCCAGCCTGGTCTACAGAGTGGGTTCCAGGACAGCTGGGGCTACAGGGAGACTCTGTCTTGAAAAGACCAAAAAAATAAATAAAAATAAAAGCTGTACTGTCATTTTTCAACAGTTCACATGTTCCACTTGCTGCCTGCAGATCCTTTCATCCTATGTTCTCATAACCCAAGAAGCAGGGAGGGGAAAACACACTTACAGACCTGGTGCTCCATGTGAGAAGGCAGAGTGGGTCCTCCCGAGCATTCAGACGTTACCCCACTAGAGGCAAACAAGCCCCTTGAAGGAAAGGCGGTGGAGGGCATTCCAGCCAGGGGAACGAGTGACAGTGGCCAGCTCTGGAGGCTCGTTAAGGCGGCACAGCTGGGAAAGCCCACCAGGAAGGAACCATATCGTACTTCTGAGATGATGTGACTTTCATACTCACTGGCTGGCCTGGACAATTCATCTGATGGGACTAAGACGCAGCTAAGTTTCCCCACAGTGCTGTCCCCACAAGGGCACGTGACCAGAAGGCCTGGGCCCCTCCCAGCATCCTGCCGTGTGAGAACGTAGACTGCCCGGATAGAGCTACAGACCACGTGGCCCAGCTGTGGTCCTCCTTACCTCCAGCTGCTTGGCGTTTCCTCAGCTTACCTGCTCTGCCTAGGTGATTTGGACATCATTAGGGCCCCCTTGTTTGCTCAGCACCTACTGTGTATCTGTGCTGGACTTGCAGAGTACAGAAGTGAGAAGAGAGGGAATCTATCTTCAGAGAGGAGGCAATACAGAGAAAAAAAACTCCAGGAGAGACCTGAGAGTTCAAAAGCAGCAAGGCAGGAGGCCAGACAAGGGGGTCAGAGGGGCTGACTTGGCCTGCATGCTTGGAAGGTCTCCTTAGGAAGTTACACCTTGACCCAGGAAGAGAAAGGCCCGGAAGTAAGGAGCACCTGGGCACAGGAAATGAAGCCAGCGACAAGGTGGAGGAAACAAGAAAGGACGGATGACTGATGGGCATTGGGGGAACCCAACCTACACGCCTGAGGAGTCCGGAACTTAAATCCCACTGCCACTGGAAGACCCAAGGGTTTCTGGACAAGAGGAACAGTTTTGTTGTTCTTTTATTTATTTTTTTGGTCTTTTTGAGATAGGGTCTCCCTTTAGTCCCAGCTGGCCTGGAACTCACTCTGTAGACCAGGCTGGCCTTGAACTCACAGAGATCCACTTGCCTCTGCCTCCCAAGTCGTGGGATTAAAGGCATGTGCCACTGCGCCCAGCTTCTTGTCCTTTTGAAGCAGTCTCATTGGCTCACAGTATGTGTGAACTTGCTGTGTCACTACCTCCACTTTAGTGATGGGATTAGATATGCAGCACCATGCCTGGTTTATGTGCTGTTGGTGATCAAATCCAGGGCTTTGTGCACACTAGGCAAGGACTCTACCAATAGAACTAGACCGCTAGTCCTGTTTCTCTGAGACCTCTCAGGGTGCTGTTGGGGTAGAGGCAGAGGCAGATGGTGCTGCAGTGGGGGTGAAAAGTGGCCTGCCTGTGTTTTGAGGAACTGAAGAAATCTTGGTGACAGTATGTAAGGGGACATAGCTGACTCCCTGGTGTGAGGTAGGAGCACAAAAGCTGATGGTGGTGAGACCAGCTGTGATGGGCATTGGGCAGAGTGCCGTCAATACCATGTAGACCTGGGATGTGAACCAAGAGTCCAGGCCTTGGGGCCATGTGATGTGGCGTGATAAGTGCAGCAGAGCCACCAACATTCACAGGTGGTCCAGCCCAAGAATTAGAAGGGGTCCGACCATGAACAGTGCATGGCACAGAAGCCTACCATGAAAAAGCTGTAAAAGGCCAACGCCAACCACTCAGACATTACTGAGGGAGTCAATGAGAAACAACAGAGACAGTGGTGGAATTTGGCAAGACAGGCAAGATGGAGCAAGCCAAGAGCAAGCTTCGTAGGAAGTTGGGGAGACAGGCCAAGCCGCGAGGGCTGCGCAGAGAAGTGCAGGGGAGAGAGCAGCGGTGGCTGTCAGGGTCCAGATGGGGAGCAGCTGGTTTGATACTCAGAGGGACAGCGCCGGCTACAGGCCTTTGAGAATGGCCCAGAAGAGGGAAAGAACCTCATACAGAAGATAAAGATGGATTCAGGGCGTGGAGAAGCGGCAGGACCCAAATCAAGTGCAAACGGTCAGAGGGAGATACAGAAACCCCGCTACATTCACCAGCGGCAACATGACTAAGGGCCAGGGGCTGACAGGGCTGAGGACCTGGTGAACACAGATAGGCCACCTCTCACTTTTAGTGGAAAGTACAAAGCTGAGGGAGTGGCCGAGGGAACGTGGCAAGGACAGAGCCTCAGCAGGACTGTGGGCACACACTGCGCTCCCAAGCCTGAAGTGCGACGTTTAGAGGACGCTGGCAGCAGGCAGTGTCACTGTTGGCAGTTTCTGGAGAGCTGCTGGGCCTGCCCTGGGCCTATGGCAGTGACTGGGTGGCCACGTTCAAGCAGAGCAGGAAGACCTGCATGCATTACAGTTTACATAGCCCTACAATGTAGGCCAGAGTATAATTATTTTTTTCATTCAGTAGCTGATAGCAGAAATATCTGTTGTACAAGAATTTATTTTCAGGACCATGTTTTTACTATATAGACTAAGATTTAATATAATTTATTTTACATATAAAGACAATTCTGGAACTATTTAGATATGATAATGGCTTAGGCGTAGGAGAGTAATGAGGTCACTGTCAGGCCTGAGCAGACACCATCTTGCTCATGCCTGAGAAATAGGCTTTCTCTCGTTCACTCATCACTTCAAAATGCAAGGGCCTCCTACAGAAGTTGCACTCTGCTGAGGAATGTGGCTTCAGTCCCAGCCCCACCTGCTTCCACGTGGACAGCAGCTTCTCTGTAGGAGAAACAATTGTTAAAATATTATAGGATTATCTGCCCAAGAGAAATGGAAACATATATCCCTTAAGAATGTGCGCAATTAAAATTAAAAAAAAAAAAAAAAAA
>VZQC01001008.1:1833038-1918082 GCA_009823505.1 Rhizomys pruinosus | reverse complement strand
GGCAGCTAAGAACCATCTGTAACTCCAATTCCAGGAGAACTCCAGTTCCAGGGGAATCCGACACCCTCTTCTGACCTCCGCGGCATTGCACGACACGGGTGCACAAACCTACATGCAGACAGTACATTCATACACATAGAAAATAAAATTTTTAAAAAATGTGCACAAATGTTCACAGTGGCATTATTCACAACCGTTCAACAGTGGAGGCCCCCAAATGTTTATCAATGGATGGGTATATGACATGTGGTAAATTCACATATGAAAGAGTATTTGGCAATAAAAAGAAAATGAGCTATCACTCAGGAGGCTGAGGCAAGAGATCTGTAAATTCCTGGCCAGCCTGGGCTTACTCTGTCTTAAAAAAAATCAGCCAGGCGTGGTGGCGCACGCCTTTAATCCTAGCACTCGGGAGGCAGAGGCAGAAGGATCTTTGTGAGTTCAAGGCCAGCCTGGTCTACAGAGCGAGTTCCAGGCCAGCTGGGGCTACAGGGAGACCCTGTCTAAAAAAGACAAAAAAAAAAAAAAAAAAAAAAAAATCAATAATTGGGGCTAGGGAGATGGCTCAGCGGTTAAGAGTACTGACTGCTCTTTCAGAGAACCTGGGTTTGGTTCCCAGCACCCACAAGATCCAGGAGATCTGCTGCCCTCTTCTGGTCTTCATGGGTACTGCATGACATGGGTACACTTAGAGACATGCAGGCTATGCTCATACACATAAAATAGAAATAATAATTTTTTTTTGAGACAGGGTCTCCCTATAACCCAAGCTGGAACTCATGCTGTACACCAGGCTGGCCTTGAACTAACAAAGATCCACCTGCCTCTGCCTCCCGAGTGAGTGCTGGGATTAAAGGTGTGTGCCACCAATGCCTGGCTTAAAGACACTTCTTAGCCGCCATGTGGGTGCTGGGAATCGAACCCGGGTCCTCTGCAAGAGCAGTCGGTGCTCTCAACCACTGAGCCATCTCTCCAGCCCCTATTATTTTTTTTTATGTGTATGAATGCATTGTCTGCATGTAGGTTGGTGCACCTGTGTCGTGCAATGCTTTGGAGGTCAGAAGAAGGTGTTAGATCCCCCTGGAACTGGAGTTAAAGACGGTTCTTAGCCACAATGCTGGGAATCAAACCCTGGGTCCTCTGCAAGAGCAGTCAATGCTCTTGACTGCTGAGCCATCTCTTCGGCCCCAAATATTTCTAAAAATAAGTAAGAACTAAGGATTAATGCTACAAGATGCACAGAACTTATAAACATTGACTATTGGCTATGGACAGTCTGAGTAAAGGACCATTTATTAATCATATGGTTCTGCTTACACTACATGTGCAGAGAAAGAAGATGGGCAGAAGGGAAGTGATTACTAATTATAGAATAGGGCTTCCTCCCGGCATGATGAAAATGTTCTGAAATCAGAGGTAATGGCTGCACAACACTGTGAATGTGCCTAAAAATCTTCAAATATATAAATAAAAGGGTAAATGTCACCTGGCTTGACGGCACACACCTTCAATCCCAGAACTCAGGAGGCAGAGGCAGGCAGGTTTCTGTGAGTTCAAGGCCAGCCTGGCTCCAGGCCAGCTGTGACTAAAGGGAGACTCTGTCTCAAAAAAACAAAAACAAAAACAAATAAAAAAAGGGTAAATGTCACAGTTTGTGAATCAATCTCAATAACATAGCTGTAAAAATAAAAACAGGGAGGCAGAGGCAGGAGGATCTTTGTGAGTTCAAGGCCAGCCTGGTCTACAGAGTGAGTTCCAGGACAGTGGGGGCTACAAAGAGACCCTGTCTCAAAAAGACCAAAAAATAAAAAATAAAAAATAAATAAAAACAGAACCCAGAGTTGAGCCTTATTCTACAAGGAAACTGCTCCAATATGACTACACTAAACTGAGTCTTCCTGGGGTTGGGGTGCAGCTCACTGGTACAGTGTGTCCAGCATGCCTAAGACCCTGAGGTTCCACTCTAGCACCAAACACAACAACAATCTGAGCATCTCTAACACAAAGCCTGTTGGCAAGCTGAGCAAAAAGGGCTCAGGAGGGCAAAGTGCTCTGAGGCAATGGTGACCTCCAGCTAAGAGCTCCTCAATCTGCTTTTGGGATGGACGCTGGGGGAGGGAAGCAGCACAGAACAGCACTTTCTCTTACCAGAGCGAGGGAAGTGCAGGGTTGGTTCAAGGACCACCCACATGTCAGAGAGGGGAGCAGGGCAGAGAAGTGTGGGCGGGGCTCCAGGGCAGAGGCCTCTGCCCTCTGAACAGCTACTACTGAGCACCTACAAGCTGAGGACGGAGGACACAGGGATAGCAGGCTCCCTCAGAGCTTCCAAAAGGATTCTTCACACTCTTCAAGTGAGTCAGACTGTGTCTAATTTTAGAATTTAGCTGTGTGCTATCTGAGGGCATCTTAAATGCTTGGAACAAGAGCTAACAAATCTGTGTCTGAAGGCTCCAAGGTAAATAATACAGAGACAGTTTCCTGAAAATGTGGGTGTGTATGTGGGGGGGAGGTATTCTGGCAGCTCTGCAGGGACTCACCAAGGAAGAAGTTCATCATCTGTGGCGTGTGGTGTGGAGTGGGGGCGATTCGCAGGAGTTCCTCCCCTCGTGGCACGGTTGGGTAATTGATGGCTTGGACGTAGATGTTATGTTTGCTCATTAGTTCATCACAGATCTCTGTGTTTTTAGCAGCATCAGCAACCTAAGTTCCAGGACAAGAGGCAAGGTCAGAATAGGACATACTCTTTTTTTTTTTTTTTTGTCTTTTTGAGACAGGGTCTCCCTGTAACCCCAGCTGTCCTGGAATTCACTCTGTAGACCAAGCTGGCCTTGAACTCACAAAGATCCGCCTGGCTCTGCCTCCCAAGCTAGGATTAAAGGCTTGCGCCATCATGCCCGGCGAAAGCTGTATTTCAAAGCTGGCCACATTTACGACTTTCAGAGTCTCCGGACAAGTTCTGTTTACCCTGTTAAGGTCAGTGCTCTGGAGAGGGAAGCTCTCTCCACCCTGCTGGGCTGAAAGGCTTCATTCTCATTCTGAAGGCAGCCAGGGAGCCAAAAGCAGAGACATAGTAGCAGAGCCTGCAGCCAGCCTCAGCATGGCTAAGCCCAAGCCCAACTTCAGGAAGGCGGATCCAGAACATCTGCCCACTGCCCGTGGAGGCACAGGTCCCGGAAGTCCCACCAGACAGGCCATTACCCGAACAGGTATGATGTGGCTGGGGCAGTGGATGACTGGGAGGCCAGCGTCCATTAGCATCTGCCTCATGAGCTTGACATTGCGCTGGTGCTGGCGGCGAAGTGCCCGCCCCTCGGCGCTCTTCAGGATCCTCACAGACTCCAGGGCACCAGCCAGCAGCATGGGTGGCAGGGAGGTGGTGAAAATGAAGCCAGCCGCGTAGGACCGTACAGTGTCAATCAGCGAATTCGTGCTGGCAATGTACCCTCCAACACAGCCAAATGCTTTACCTGTGAAGAGACAGCTTTGTTAGACCAGCAGTAGCCTCAGCATGTACCTACCACAGTGCTGCACAGACTCAAGGCAACTGCTCTGCTGCAGCGTCACCCCACCAAGGCATGCACTGCAGAGCTGTGGCCTGTCTTACTTCCCTCTTAAGCAAACATGAAACTCTGACAATTAGCATTTGCAAGATAAATACAAACACTCAGAACCTGTTTGGGTTGATTTAGGGCCTCGCATGTTTTTCAATTCTAGTCAAGACACTTGTATAATCTGTATCAAGTTTCAGGATTAAGAACTCCAGAAAGGTTCTCAGAGGCCTTACCATTATGTTCTAGAGTTCACATTTTTGCTGAACCACAAGAGGATTAGGTAGCTTCAAACTCCTGAAGTGGAAACTTTCTGTCTCACTGTCCCCATACCTCCAAAGAGCCCACACCACAAACTGGAATTCGACAGGTAACAGGCGTCATTTTCTTAACATGGCTCCACATCGAGAGCCCTAGGTTCTCTGGGTCTGCACGAGGCTTTCATTCACTTGAACAGAGCTAAAGGACGCTGTTGTTCTTGCTGGTCCTTTACTAAGTATATAGACTTCAACTTGGCCTTTTGACTGACTGCTCCATGGATTTCTAACTGCCCTACCAACTTGTAAAAAAAAAGGCTGGGCGTGGTGGCACAGGCCTTTAATCCCAGCACTTGGGAGGCAGAGGCCAGGGCCAGCCTGGTCTACAGAGCCAGCTCCAGGCCAGCTGGAACTAAAGGGAGACCCTGTCTCAAAAAGACAAAAAAAAAAAAAAAAAAAGACAACAACCATCAATCTCTGTCTACACTTTCATGTCTTCACGATTCTCCCAGACATAGGCAATGTGGACAGTAATGACTTGCAACCCCTCACTTACCTTTTTTTTTTTTTTTTTTTTTTAGACAGGGTCTCCCTGTAGCCCCAGCTGGCCTAGAACTCACTCTGTAGACCAGGCTGGCCTTGAACTCACAGAAATCTGCCTGCCTCTGCCTCCTGAGTGCTGGGATTAAAGGCATGCGCCACCACGCCCGGCTTAAAAACAGTTCTTAGCCACCATGTGGGTGCTGCACTGGGAACTGAACCCGGGTCCTCTGTAAGAGTAGTCAGTGCTCTTAACTGCTAAGCCATCTCTCCAGCCCTCACTTATCTTCTTTACAATAATTCTGATCTAGATCCTATTGCTATTTCCATCCAATTGATAAAAAAAAAAAAGGCATGAAAGAGTCAACTGCCAACCCAAGGTAGTCACACAATTAGTCAGATAAAGCTAGAATGGATACCTAGGCTGTGGGGTGCCAGAGTCTACTAACCAGGAGCTGCTTCCTGTGCATTCGGAAAAGTAGCCTGGGAGAGCAGATACCCTGTACTAGGACAGAGCATAGCATGTCCCAACACCCAGCAGAAAAGTAGACTGGGAGGGCAGATGCCCTGTACTAGGACAGAGCATAGCATGTCCCAACACCCAGCAGGAAAGTAAACTGGGAGAGCAGATGCCCCTGTACTAGGACAGAGCATAGCATGTCCCAACACCCAGCAGGAAAAGTAGACTGGGAGGGCAGAAGCCCTGTACTAGGACAGAGCATAGCATGTCCCAACACCCAGCAGGAAAGTAGACTGGGAGGGCAGATGCCCCTGTACTAGGACAGAGCATAGCATGTCCCAACACCCAGCAGGAAAGTAGACTGGGAGGGCAGATGCCCTGTACTAGGACAGAGCATAGCATGTCCCAACACCCAGCAGGAAAGTAGACTGGGAGGGCAGATGCCCCTGTACTAGGACAGAGCATAGCATGTCCCAACACCCAGCAGGAAAGTAGACTGGGAGGGCAGATGCCCTGTACTAGGACAGAGCATAGCATGTCCCAACACCCAGCAGGAAAGTAGACTGGGAGGGCAGATGCCCCTGTACTAGGACAGAGCATAGCATGTCCCAACACCCAGCAGGAAAGTAGACTGGGAGGGCAGATGCCCCTGTACTAGGACAGAGCATAGCATGTCCCAACACCCAGCAGGAAAGTAGACTGGGAGGGCAGATGCCCCTGTACTAGGACAGAGCATAGCATGTCCCAACACCCAGCAGGAAAGTAGACTGGGAGGGCAGATGCCCCTGTACTAGGACAGAGCATAGCATGTCCCAACACCCGGCAGGAAAGTAGACTGGGAGGGCAGATGCCCCTGTACTAGGACAGAGCATAGCATGTCCCAACACCCAGCAGGAAAGCACAGGGAGCTCTTCCTTTTTAATTTGGAAGTACCAAGAGTTAAAGACTTTTGTCACAGCATGTGTAGTAACAGCCACAAGTATGTTTTGGTGGAATTCAGATGGCAATAAATGTTATGTCATATTTAGTTGTGCAAGTCTGTGAGCAGCTGCGGCCCCAGGGACACTGAGCTGGGCCAGCACTGAGACAAGCTGAAAGTAGTAGCACAGGCTTGTAACCCTAGCAGCAGGGAGGCTGGAGCGGGAGGGCTGCCACGAGACCAGTCTGAGCTAGAGTGAGACCCTGTCTCCAGAAAACAGAAATGGCTCATGTCTTAGATGCTATCACACTATGTCCCCTGCTGATGCCAGTTAAGACTAGTGAGTCCTTGATCTTGTAGGTTCAGTGTAGAGGACTAAGGGTGCAAACCATATACCTAGAGTTCCAGAAATTATGTCCATTTTGGACATGACTCCATCCCGATCACCAATCCCTCCACCTCGAGCTCCATAAAGCCCCACTGCATGGACCTCATCCACAAACGTGATCGCTCCAAATTCATGTGCCACATCACACAGCTCTTCCAGCGGGCACACGGCTCCTGAGGAAAGACAAAGAACATTTTAGATACGGTAGGTCAGTCAAAGCTCAGTAACTTACATTCTAAGGTATTATTTTTAACACTGGAATGAAAATGAACTTGCCCTGGTTTCTAGTTTGCTTGGGGTCTAAGAGCCTAGCAAAATCCAAAGCAGAAAACACATCAGCACCCACATCCATATACTATCTACCAATTTCGGAACCCCAAACACAGAGAAAAATAAATAAATAAATAAAAACTTAAAAAGTCCAGGGCTTTATACATGTTAGCACAAGTGCTGCAACTAAGCTACATCCCCAGACTATAAACATCACACTTAAAAAATTATTTTATGAGTGTTTTGCCTGCATGTAAGTGCACCCATGTGTGTAATGGCGACAGAAGCCAGTAGGTGGTGTCAGATCCCCTGGAACTGGATTTAGGCAGTTCCTAGCTGCTGGGTGGTGCTGAGAACCAAACCCAGGTCCTCTGCAAGAGCAGGCAGTACTCATAACCACTGAGTCATCTCTCCAGCCTACAACATTACACTTTTTTTTTTTTTGGTCTTTTTGACCAGTTCCAGCTGGCCTGGAACTCACTCTGTAGACCAGGCTGGCCTGGATCTCTGTGAATGCTGCTTCTGCCCCCTGAATGCTAGGATTAGAGGTGTGAGCCACCATGCCTGGCTAACATCACACTTGTTTTTTTTTTTTGGTCTTTTCCAGACAGGGTCTCCTTATAGCCCCAGCTGTCCTTCAACTCACTCTGTAGACCAGGCTGGCCTTGAACTCACAAAGATCCGCCTGCCTCTGCCTCCCAAGTGCACCACCACACCCGGCACATCACATTTTTTTAGATAGCTCAAGCCTAGACTTTCATCTCAGATTCTGGGTTAGCCTCTGCTTAGCCTTACCATCCATTGAATGAACTGTTTCAAATGCAACAATCTTGGGGACGGAGGGGTCAGATCTTTGCAACAGTTCTCTGAGATGGCCGACGTCATTGTGGCGGAAGATGTACTTTGGCACTCGACTGTTCCGAATCCCTTGGATCATGGAGGCGTGGTTTCCAGAATCAGAGTAAATCTCACAACCTGACATGAGAAAAATGCTATTTAGTGGCATAAGCATTAAAGACAACTTATTTCCTTTTCCTGAAATTAATTCCTTGAAAATGGCCATTGGGAATGATGCTGTGAGGGCGTATTCTTCCTGGCACATCAACTAGCTGCCACTTCTCTTTTGGAGATTCAAAGGTACAGATAAGCCTGTGGATGCTGTATCACGTGCCTATACTCCTAGTACTCTGAGGCAGGAGGATCAAGAGTTTGTAGAGGCCAACCTGGGCTACACAGCAAGATTGCCTCCAAAAACAAAAACAAAATCTGTCTTTAAATCTGGGTGCCTCACTTCAAAGTCAATGAAGATGTGACAAAAACCAATTAAGAAGATCTTCCAAAGGAACTTCTTAGAAAACAAAGTACATTTGCGTCAACTAGCTTAAGGTCGTGACCTTTCCTGCTTCAATCTTCACTGGGATGTTCTCCTGGAACTCCTGGATCTCAACATACACTCAATGTCCCATGCTCAAGATGAAATGCTCCCAACAAGACTAGTGCTCTCCAATGACACATTTTGGCAGGCCTTCTTTGTAGTATTATGGAGAAACCTTAAGTATGCGAAGGCTCTGCTGCTGCTCGGCCCCCTCACCTGGCATCATCCTAGCTAAGGTGAAGAGGGTGGAGTCGTTGGCCACAAAGCAGGAGGAGAACAAGAGCGCTGCATCTTTCCTGTGGAGGTCAGCTAGCTCCTGTTCTAGGTCCACATGGAATTTACTAGTTCCAGAAATATTTCTAGTACCACCTGCTCCAGCACCGTGTTGTTTCAAAGTCTCCCTGTTAAAAATAAAGATGGAAAGCAACTGAGAAAAGAAACCTATTGTTGATCCCAGGCCTCCAAGTGCACCCACACTCCCACTAACAAGACACACACACACACACACACACACACACACACACACACACACACGGAATTTTTGTTGTTCTTTTTGAGACAGGGTCTCCCTGTAGCCCCAGCTAGCCTGGAACTCACCCTGTAGACCAGGCTGGCTTTGTTTTTTATTTTTTTTATTTTTTTTTTATTGTATTTATTTATTTATTTTTAACAAATCTAGACCCGTGTTCCCGCTCATTCCCCCACCCCGTCAGAGCTCGTGCATTCTGCCAAACATGCTTTCCATCTCTTAGTCTTTCTCAATATTTTCCATGGGGACGTTGACTGTTTTGAGCAGAAGTTCACTGTTTCAGTCAGTTCTTTGATGCAGTATTTTCTGTTGTTGTTGTTGTTTCCAAAATGCATTATGTCCAACTGCTTTGTACAGAAGCTCAGGGGGCCCTACACAAGAAATACTTACAACTGGGTAATTGGCACTAGCATCCACAGATGAGGGATACCATTCGTCGTTTGTTTTTCTGGGACTGTGTTACTTCACTCAGCATGATGTCCTCTAGCTCCAGCCATTTTCTTGTAAAGCTCGTGATGTCGTCTTTCTTTACTGCTGCATAGAACTCCATTGTGTAGATGTACCACATTTTCTCTATCCATTCGTCAGTTGAGGGGCATTTAGGTTGGTTCCAGCTCTTTGCTATTGTGAAGAGAGCTGAAATAAACATGGCCGTGCATGTATCTCTGTGGTGGCGTAAGTCTTGAGGGTACATGCCCAGGAGTGGTATGGCTGGGTCGGGTGGCAAGTTCATTCCAAGTCTTCCAAGGGTTCTCCACACTGCTTTCCATAGTGGCTGTACGAGTTCAGGCTGGCTTTGAACTCACAGAGATCCACCTGCCTCTGCCTTCTGAGTGCTAGGATTAAAGGTGTGTGCTACCATGCCCAGCTATGAGAAATATATTGGGACTGGGAATGTAGCTCAGTTGGTAGGATGCTTGCCTAGTCTGTACAAAGCTCTGCATTCAATCCCTGGCACTGCATAAACCACGCATGAAAGGCATAAAGTATGCTCCTGCAATCTCAGTGCTCAGGAGGTGGAAATAGGGGATCAAAAGTTCAAGGCAATCCTCAGGTACATTATCAAGTGGGAGGCCAGCCTAGGATACATGAGATCCTGGCTAAATCAGTCAGTCAGTCAGTTGGTCGGTCGGTCGGTCGGTCGGTCGGTCGGTCGGTCGGTCGGTCGGTCGGTCGGTCGGTCAGTCAGTCAAGCAAGCAAGCAAGCAAGCAAGCAAGTTTATGGTTCTAAATACCATGTAAATTGGTCCTCTTTCCACAACTCAGGAGAATGAAAATTATGCTGATCTAAACTAGCAGCTCTCTGTGAAACCTGGAGTCATAAATTTTAAATGGCTTCAACTTCAGATTATGTTGTGGAAGTATCACCTTTGGCTAATAGCACATCTAGGGATCATTAAGAATAAGTGGTCATGGTTCGGTGTGGAGGCACATGCCTTTAATCTTAGCACTTTGGAGGCAGAGGCAGGTGGATCTCTGTGAGTTCAAGGCCAGCCTGGTCTACATAGTAAGCTCTAGGACAGCTGGAGCTACAGGGAGACCCTGTCTCAAAAAGACCAAAAGAAAAAGCATTCATGGGCTGGAGAGATGGCTCAGCGGTTAAGAGCACTGGCCAATCTTACAGAGAACCAGGTTTGCTTCCCAATACACACATGGCAGTCCGAAACTCCAGTTCCAGGGTATCCAATGCCTTCTTCTGAACTGAGGGCACTGCATGATATGGGTGCACTTACAAGCACACAGACAACATACTCATATACACAAAAATAAATAAGACATGTGACAGTCACAAAGTAGTACTAGCTGATTAACTTATACTTTCTTTTTTCTGACAATCATTATTGCTCCAAATAACATGTTAAGAGAAAGCAAATTCTAGAGTGGCTGCAAACTCATCACATAAAGCTAGGATGTATAGTATTGCTCTACCTCCTGTGAGACTCTCAGTGAGTGTCTTGGAGAATTTGGCCTGCAACTCTCCAAGCCTCACTAAGCATGGTGATTCTTCTGAAGGATGATAAGACCTACCAGACCGACCTTCCTACCTTCCTTCCTTCTCTCTCTCTCTCTCTCTCTCTCTCTCTCTCTCTCTTTCTTTCTTTTTCAGTCTTTTTGAGGGACAGGGTCTCTCTGTAGCTCCAGCTGGCCTGGAACTCACTATATAGACCAGGTTGGCTTTGATCTCACAGACACAGTCCTGCCTCTGCCTCCCTAGCTAGGACTAAAGGTGTGCATCACCTTACCTGGCCAGATTCTTTTTTTAATTTTATTTTTGATTTATTTTTATTTTATGTGTATTTTGCCTGCATGGGTGTAAGTGCCTGCAGAGCCAGAAGGGGGCATTGGATCCTCGGTTGTGAGCTATCTGGGTCCTCTGAAAGAGCAGCTAGTGTTCTTAATGGCTGAGCCTTTCCAGCCCCACACCAACACCCCCCCCCTTTTTTTTTAAATGTGTATAAGTATATTGCCTGCATGTCCTGCAATGGAGAGATTAGAAGGTGTCGGATCCCCTGGAACTGGAGTTACAGTTGTTAGTTGCAATATGGGTGCTAAGAATCAAACCCAGGTCCTCTGCATGAGCAACCAATACTCTTAACTTCTGAGCCATCTCTCCAGCCCCTCACCAACCTTTTTAACATGTCCTGTGGAAGCAGTTTCATCCACTATCTGCACATTAGACTTTTCTAAAAGAAATTTGGGGTTTTTTGTTGTTGTTGTTGTTGTTGTTTTTTTATCTTTTTTGAGACAGAGTCTCCCTGTAGCCCCAGCTGTCCTGGAGCTCTCAATGTAAACCAGGCTGGCCTTGTACTCACAGAGATCTGCCTGCTTCTGCCTCTGCCTCTGCCTCCTGAGTGCTGGGTTTAAAGGCATGCGCCACCACACCAGGCTAAATATTTTCAAAAGCTCAGAATAGCGAGATGGCTCAGCAAGTAAAGGCACTTGCCATGCAAGCCTGGTAACTGAGTTCAATCCCTGGAACTGATATAAAGGTGGAAGGAGAAAACTGATTCTAAAAAAAAAAAAAAATAGCTGTATTGTTGCCGGGCGTGGTGGTGCACGCCTTTAATCCTAGCACTCTTGGGAGGCAGAGGCAGGCGGATCTTTGTGAGTTCAAGGCCAGCCTGGTCTACAGAGTGAGTTCCAGGACAGCTAGGAGCTACAGGGAGACCCTGTCTCGAAAAGACCAAAAAATAAAATAAATAAATAAATAAATAAATAAATAGTGTATTGGAATGGCACATTCAGTGGCTAAATATTCCCACCATGAGAGAGTCACTGTATAAACCATCAATGTATTGCCAAATACTCCCAGTGGTATCTGAAAGTTGCCAACTACTTACATAACTGCCCCACACACCCGTGGGTGGCGGCTCATGCCTAAGTAGTCGTTACTGCACCAGACAGACACCTGCTTCTTGGTGATGAGGGAATCCGAATAGTCATCTGCCATTGGGAAAATGTGTGCCCTCCGATTCACAGTTTTAAAAACTCGATAGGTATGGTCATTTTTTTTCTCATCAATTTTCTTCTCAAAGAAACGATCATACTGAAAAGTGGAAACAGCTAAAAAAAATAAAAGTAAGTAAGTAAGCCAAGCATGGTGGAGCACACCTTTAATCCCAGCACTGCAGAGGCAGGCGGATCTCTGTACGTTCAAGGCCAGCCTTGTCTACATAGCAAGTTCCAGGCCAGCTGAGACTAAAGGGAGACCCTGTCTTAAAAAGACCAAAGAAGGGCTGGAGAGATGTCCTAGTGGTTAAGAGCGCCGACCGCTCTTACAGAGGACCCGGGTTCGATCCCCAGCACCCACATGGTGGCCAAGAACCATCTGAAACTCCAATTCCAGGAGAACTCCAGTTCCAGGGGAATCGGAGACCCTCTTCTGACCTCCACGGCATTGCATGACACGGGTACACAAACCTGCATGCAGACAGTACATTGATACACATACAGAAATAAATAAAATTAAAAAAAAAAAAAAGACCAAAGGGAAAAAAAAAAGGAAATAAATAAATAAATAAACTTTCTAAGAAGCACNTGAAACAAAAAAAAAAAAAAAAAAAATTAAAAAAAAAAAAAAGACCAAAGGGAAAAAAAAAAGGAAATAAATAAATAAATAAACTTTCTAAGAAGCACATTTGAGTTTTGATGAAGGACACACCTGAGTTCAAATCTCAATATGGCCATCTCACAGCAATGGAGAGTCAGGACTAGCTACCTCATGTCCTACTATGAGGGGTAAATAAGACTGTCAACTGCTCTGCATACTGCTAAGCACATAGGTGATGGGTAGTAAGGAGAGATGGCCAGCGACTTGGGGCACCCTTGGTCACTAAGCCCAAGAGTACCCACTCAAGCAAGTGGTATGGCTTTCCACCCTCACCTCACCAAGCAACCATGTTTACTAACATACATTTAAGTTCTTTCTGCATCTGGCAAATAAGAATGAGACTTACATTTTGGCAAATTATCCTGAAGAAGATGAGACACTCTTTCTGGCCGTTGCTTTCGCATGATATCCTGGAAATTCTTCAGCAATCTGCTTGGATCTTCTTCATCAGTATTGACATTGATCACACTGGGGGCCACTGAGGTTTTGGCAACCTCTTTAACAGAAGTAACAGGATGTAAATGGAATGAACATTCTGAGTTCATAATATCTTGGCACAGTGTCAAAAACAGCTTATTGGTCAGACATGGTAGAGGTAGGGATAGCTCTGTGAGTTCAAGGCCAGCCTTGAACTCTATCACAAACAAACAAAGAATAGCTTATTTTCTAGTTCATGAAAAAAGCCAATCATAACCAAAGTTTGTTGTGAGTATATGAAACATCTTTTTGTTATTGTTATTTTTTTAATTTATTTATTTTTACTTTATGTGTATAGTGTTTGCTGACATGTACATAAGTAAATCATGTGTCCAATGCCAGAGGCCAAAAAGCTGCATTTGATCCCCTAGAACTGGAATTATAGATGGTTGTTAGCTGTCATGTGGGTGCTAGGGACCAAATCCAGGTCCTCTGCAAGAGCAACTATAGCTCTTAACCTCAGAGCCACTTCGCCAGCCCCTTGTTTTGTTCTTTTGAGACAGGATCTCATTATGTAGCCCTGGCTGGCCTGGAACTCACTATGTAGTCCAGGGTGGCCTCAAATTCATGGAAGAGGTCCACCTCCCTCTACTTCCAAGTGTTAGGATTAAAGACATGTGCCACCACACCTGGCCTCCTTCTAAAAAATTTTTATCTAAAAGGAGATCCTGTCTCAAAAAAAAAAAATTTTTTTTTTAAATTTATGTTTGCCTGCATGTACATAAGTATACCACAAGCATGCAGTACCCATGGGGGCCACAAGAGGGCGTAAGAGCCCCTGGAACTGGAGTTTTGGACAGCTGTTAGCTGCCATTCCCATGTAAGTGCTGGGAGAGCAGCCAGTGCTCTTAAGTGCTAAGCTATCTCTCCAGCCCCAAATCATCTCTTCTTTATTTATTTATTTATTTATTTATTTATTTATTTATTTATTTATTTATTTTTAAGACAGGGTCTCCCTATAGCCCTAGCTGGCCTGGAACTCACTCTATAGACTAGGCTGGCCTTGAACTCACAGAGACCCACCTGCTTTTGCCTTCCGAGTGCTAGGATTAAAGGCATGTGCCACCACCACACCTGGCTATTTTTTTTTTTTAAGACAGGGTCTCCCTGTAGCCCCAGCTGGCCTTGAACTCACAGAAATCTGCCTGCCTCTACCTGGGCCAAGTTTGTTTATTTATTTATTTATTTATTTTTCATTTTTTATTTATTCTTTTTTATTTTTTAAGGGATTCTATAATATAATAACACAGTTGTTTTCAGATAACATTGATGTTACTCAGTTTGCCATATATTTATTCTTGTATGTGTATGAATGTACTGTCTGCATGTAGGTTTGTGCACCCACGTCGTGCAATGCCGCGGAGGTCAGAAGAGGGCGTCAGATTCCCCTGGAACTGGAGTTAAAGATGGTTCTCAGCCGCCATGTGGGTGCTGGGGATCAAACCCAGGTCCTCTGCAAGAGCAGTCGGCACTCTTAACCACTAGGCCATCTCTCCAGCCCCCAAGTTTATTTATTATAATGGCTTTTGGTACTGGATTTCTTTTTTGGCGTCTCTGGACAAGGTCTTGCTATGTGGCCTCTCTGGTGCTGGGGTGTGCACCACCATCCTCGGCCTCAGCATGGTCTACAGCCCCCAGCCATCTTTGCTGAACATAAGTGAAGCTTTCCAGCTTACTGGGATGCCCTCCCCACTCCACAGTCTACTGCCTTCTCCAGGATCTGTTTCTTCTATAGAAAACAACTTCTGGGGGCTGGAGAGATGGCCTAGCGGTTAAGAGCACCGACTGCTCTTAAGGAGGACCCAGGTTTGATCCCACCACCCACATGGCAGCTGAGAACCGTCTGAAACTCCAATTTCAGGAGAACTCCAGTTCCAGGGGAGTCCGACACCCTCTTCTGACCTCCGCGGCATTGCAAGACACGGGTGCACAAACCTGCATGCAGACAGGACATTCATACACATACAGAAATTAAAAAAAGAGAGAACAACTAATGGGGCTGGAGAGATAGCTTAGCGGTTTAAGAGCACCGACTGCTCTTGCAGAGGACCCAGGTTCAATCCCCAGCACCCACATGATGGCTGAGAACCATCTTTAACTCCAGTTCCAGGAGAATTCCAGTTCCAGGGGAATTCGATACCCTCTTCTGACCTCCGCGGCATTGCACAACACGGGTGCACAAACCTGCATGCAGACAGTACATTCATACACATAGAAAATAAATAAAAATTAAAAAAAAAGAAAACAACTTCTGCTCATGAGGGTTTTGGGGGACCTGGGGGCTCAGTGGAGTTCAGGTTGCTCCTCGATGATCATAAATAGGGTACACAGCTTGGAAGTCCTAGGATCAGCACTTCTACAGTAACACCAGTGTCTTTGATCTTCTATCCTACCAAAGGGCAGGAAGGACCAAAGGGACAAGGGAAAGCTGATATCACCTCAAGACTGCAGGCAGGGCTGTTTTGTTGTTGTTGCTGTTCTTGTGGTTTTCCAGAGAGTAAGCAGTTACTTGGATGAGTTTTTATTTTGTTTTATTTTATTTTGAGTCTCATTATACAGTCCTGACTTTGCTATGTAGACTAGGCTGTCCTGGAACTCAAGAGATTTGCCTACCTATGCCTCCCAAATCTGGAATTAAAGGTGTGCACCACTACGCCCAGCATGTAAGCAGTTACTTGGGAAGCTAGTTATCCTCTATACCTTCACCAGAAAGCCCCACATTTTGCAATACAGTCCTGTCTGTTTGTGGATCTTCCTCTCAGGCACTAAAAGAGGAAGGTGTTCACACAAACACCAGCCTAATAATAGCTCACACATAAACTGGAAGATCCCAGGAACACAAAGGGCCTTCTCACTCTTCCCACTCACTGGCTGGAGTGTCATTTGTTACCTTTCCTCACAGCGTGCATTTCCTGCACATCCTCCTGAAGCTCCAGACTGGCCTTTCGGAAGACACTGCTGCCTGTCTGGCTCATCTGTGCTGCCAGGAAAGGGCATTTGCTTCCAGAGCCCTGGCTCATGGCAGGTGGAGGGTGTCCAGACAGAAGCTGCGTGCCATCTGGACACTGCTGGGACCCATCAGAAGCCTGCTGGACTGTGGCTTTGGCAGTTTTCTCTTCTGGGGAAGGAAATGGAAAAAGTGAGGCATCAGACTGCTCACATGGCATCAGGGAAGCCCCTGATGTCCACCCCTCACCCCAAACTTTGTACTTATTCTCCATAGTCCATACTTAAAATTATTTTCACTCAGCTCTGCTAATATGCTTTCTCACTGGAAATAGTGCATATCCCAGTTACCTCTCAAACCCACAGGATTTCTCCTTATAAATCCAAGAGTACTATTTTCTAGTTTTAGATAACCCAGTATTCTTTTTTTCCAGGTATGAGATGGTATCTTGCTATGGAACCCATGCTGGCTTTAACTAGCAAGCCTCTTCCCTCAGCCTCCCAAATGCTGGAATTACAGGTGTATCCCATAATGCCTAGGAACTGGAGCTCTTCTGTTCCATCACTGCCGGTAAATTCTACCCTAAATACACCCAGCATGTTTCAGGAAAGTAATGGTCTCTGAGGGAACTGCAAGTATTTATACAGTTATTTTCTCTTAATACTTTCTAAACAGATTTTTTTATAAAGTTGGCTGTTGCCTCACTAGTTTTGTTTTGTTTTTTGTGTGTGTGTTTTCGGGACAGGGTTTCCCTGTAGCCCCAGCTGTCCTAGAACTCACTCTGTAGACCAGGCTGGCCTTGAACTCACAAAGATCCGCCTGCCTCTGCCTCCCAAGTGCTAGGATTAAAGGCGTGAGCCACCACACCCGTCTTGCCTCACTAGTTTTTAAAAGTACTAAGAGTTTTCTTCTGAACAAAAGAAACTGGGCTAACACTCAGATCTTTACATTGCTGTCTAACAGAGTTCAAACTATTAGTATATAATGAAAAGAAAAAAAAAAAAAAACAGGTAGAAACTGTCTCATCTAGTTCATCAAAAAGGCTGCCGACTGACACTGCTGGCTGGTAGGTGTACTTCTAGTTACAATGACTGCTGGCTGGTAAGTGTACTTCTAGTTACAGTGACTCTCCTCTCTCTCTTGAGCAAATCTCCTTCTAGAAAAGTCTTCATCATTTTGGAGAACTCCCCTGAGTCACTGGCTAGTCTTTCCTACAACTTGGATAAGGTGCTTCAGTACAGTTTTTATTAAAATTTTTCTAAAGGAAAAAGCCAAAAGGGTTATTTTGAAGTTAACTTTATTAATTTTATAAGTAAAGCAGATTTATTATGTAACGCCTAGACAATGGAAAAGGAAAAGAGCCTTCTAATTCAAAACATTACCAATGTGAACCTCCTGATAAAAGACAACACCTGAGAATAAATTCTACAAAGGATTAAGTCCTTCCTACTTAAAGAAGAAAAAAAAATACTCTTTTCTTACCAGTCCACACTAGAGGAAACACCTAAGAGAGGGCTATAAAGTGAAACAATCACCAGGATTAAGTAGAATCTGAAGATCTCTCCTGGCAGAACGGAATCCAGACAATTCTACTCTGGTCTGTTTATAAAAACATAACTGTCCGAGATAGATGCATGCATTGGAAATCACTAACTAATACTGTATGATTCCACTTATGTAAGGTACCTAGAACAGTCAAACTGAAAGAGCATAGTGGTTGCTGGAGACTAAGAGAAGGACTATCTGAGTTAATGTGTAACATTAGAGCTTCAGTTTAGGAAGATGAAGAAAATTCTGGAGTTGGACGGTGGTGGTGGTGGTGGTTATACAATATGGATGTACTGCTGATTTTATGCACTTAAAATGATTAAAATGGAGAACTGGGTGAGACGGTGTATGCCTGTAATCTTAGCATTTGAAAGGTTGAGGCAGTAGGATTGAGGTCAGCCTGAGCTACATATATTATGAGACCCTGTCTCAAACAAACAAACAAACAAACAAACACACACACAAACAAACAAAGGCTAAAATGATAAATTTTGTTATGTGCATTTTGCAACATTGAAAAAAAAAAACTGCTTAAGGAATAAAACACTGGGGCATGGTAACTCAGCCTGTAATCTCAGCACTTGGGAGGCAGAGGCAAAAAGATCATGATTTAGAGGCCAGCCTGGGCCACAGAGTAAGTTCCAGGCCAGGTTACACAATGAGACCCTACCTCAGAACACCAAAGTTTTTTTTTTTTTTTGGTCTTTTCAAGACAGGGTCTCCCTGTAGCCCCAGCTGGCCTGGAACTCACTCTGTAGACCAGGCTGGCCTTGAACTCACAGAGATCCCCCTGCCTCTGCCTCCAGAGTGCTAGGATTAAAGGTGTGCGCCACCACGCCCGCCACAAAAGATATTTTAAAAATCACTGCTTGAAAACCCCCACAGTCGCTCTCATCGGGACTGAGGTTAAAAAAAAAAAAAATCCCCGCTTTAAGCCAGGTATGGTGGCCCACACCTTTAATCCTAGCACTCTGGAGGCAGAGGCAGGCAGATCTCTGTGAGCTCAAGGCCAGCCTGGTCTACAGAGTGAGTTCCAGGCCAGCTGGGGCTACAGGGAGCCCCTGTCTCAAAAGACCAAAAAAAGCTAAAGTTTAAGCTCAAGTATTTATTGAAGGAGGGTACAAGCAACGAACAGGTCCACAAAACCCCACTAGACTTGACATGCTGCAATCCAGCACTCTCACCCGACACAGCACTTACAGACAGTAAGCCCTCCCTTAGTGCTGCCCTCACCACCCAGGAACGGCAACCACTTTTATTCCAGTAATTCAAGCACAGGGCCCCACCTGCTCTTCGCTGCCAAGCATACTTACTCTCACTGGCTGGAGGGGTTTCTTTGATCTGCTGGCAGTGTACTGCTGAAGTGGACAGGACCCGAGGGGCCGACTTGGCCCCAACTTCCATCATCTTGGGGCAGTTTTGGGCATAGAACAACAGAGATTTTCCTGCCTTCTGCAGAAAGGCCTGAGGGACTCGGGATAAGAACGGGCAGCGGCGAACAACAGTCTCCATGACTAGGAAGGGTCAGCTCCTGAGAATGGACCCATGGTGAGTGATGTCAGTACTTGGCAGTTTACATCAAGGCAACCCCGGATCTCACTCAAAAACATCCCAAGGGCAGCACTGACACAGAGTACTCCATGAAGGACTGGTGACCACACTCTACCCAGGCCACTAACTTCTTTACACTCCCCCCCTCTATAGAAAAGAACCCACAACACAACTTCACCAGAGTAAATACTGACAATTAGTAACCAAGGAAGTGGAAGAGATGACAGCCAGAAACAGGTGTGGAAAGCCATAAGCTCCCGGGAGGCTAGCTGTACGGCATAGACAGGACGCCTTAGCACACACCCAGGGGCAGAAGTGAGGCTAGGGGAGAAGTCGCTGTCATCTCTCCTGGCAGGGAGGACGTCCAGGGATTCTGGCTACCCTAAGGAAGGGGCAAGGGTTTAGATGAGCCCTGAGACGGAGCCAAGGTTTCCCCTCCTGTCCCCAAGAGCCAGAACAGGGAGTGGAGAAAAGGGTGGGGGTGCGAGGGTCAGAGCACGCGGGTGGACTGGGACAGGACAGGGCAGGGCAGGGCGTGCAGGCGAGGGAGCTCCGTCTGATGGAAGGGGGATCGGGGGTAGTTAGGAGTGGGTCGGGAGTTCCTCAGGCCCGAAGTTCGAGAATGGGATGGATAAGGAAGGGAATTCTGAAGCCGCCTGGAATACGCCGTGTCGGGAGGGAAAGGAACCGGGGCATCTAAGGTGGCCTAAGAGGCAAAGGATTGGGGGTGGGGGGGTGTGGACGTTAAGTCAAGGTGGTGAGGACGGTGGGGGATGGGTCCTCGGTGCCCGCGGCTGAAGGGATGCACCCTACTCCTGCGCCCGATGCCGCACAGAGCACGGTCCTCACCTGCGCGGGCTCTCGACGGAGGCGGCGGCGGGTACGTGGAGCCAGGCGTCCAAACAAACCGATGCCCTTGTCTACAAGCAGCCTCAGGCCGCGGCCGCTGTCGCCTTAATATAGAGCAGGAGTGACCACTGCGCATGCGCTATGGGCGCGGCCTTCCTCTGCGCAGGCGCACCGGAGTCGGCGGGGCTAGCTGGGAAGGTCTTGGGAGAGGGCTCAGCTCCAGCCGCTGGGACCTGGGCTCTCTGGATTTGCCTGCTGAGACCAGAAGTGCAAAGCGATGGAGCCTCATCCTGCACGCCTTTGTCACCGTCCACAAACAGCCCTAAGCTTCAGAATCCTGCGACCCCGGTGTAGGATGTAAACAAAATCGGAGGCGTTGGACCGCTAGGGTTATCCACCCCGGGTCCTACCTGCTAATGAAAATGGATTTTTGCACGTAGAGGAAGGGATTAGAATGGAATGGCCCTGGATGCAGAAGGGGAGCTCAGTGGCCGGAATTGAAGGGATGATGCAGCAAGGGGACAGAGAAACGCAGTTCCTAGACGGCGAGATGGAGCGGATTGCTCCGCAGTTCTGCGCACCTGGATGGTGGCTTGGGGTGGCAGCACGGGGCCTGACACCGGATTGTTTTAATTTTGAGACAGGGTCTGGTGTAGTCCAAGCTAGCCTGTAGGTCGAGGATGATCTTGAACTTCTGATCCTCAGGCCTCCACCTCTCAAGCGCTAGGATTAATAGGCATGGGCACCATACCTGTAGTATGTGGTGCCAGGGATTGAACGCAGGGCCACCAGAGCATGCCAGGCAAACACTTTGCCAATTGAGCTACATCATCAGCCCTTGTGTGTGTGTGTGTGTGTGTGTGTTGTTGCTTGAGACAGGGTCTCCCTGTATCCCTAGCTGGCCTGGAACTCCCTATGTAAAACAGGCTGGCTTGGATAGGTGCCCACTGAGTGCTGGGATTAACATACACCACCACATTCATCTCGTTTGTTGACTGTTTTGTGTGTGTGTGTGTGTGTGTGTGTGAGAGAGAGAGAGAGAGAGAGAGAGAGAGAGAGAGAGAGAGAGAAAGAGAGAGTCTTGCTGACCAAGCCGGTCAACTTTCTCAGATGCTCTTGCCTCTACCTCCCAAATACTGGGATTGCAGCATTTGCCACAACATTTGACTAGCTATTGTTTTTATTTTACATTGATATTGTCCAGTGTTCTTCCTGGCCAAACTGCACATGAATTGAGTGGCTTAGCATTCCATCCCAGAGTTCGGAGTTCTGTCCTGCTTCCCTTGAGAATCTGGAGACCACACCTAATGGGTAGGGTAGGGCTTGGCAAACTCTCAAGAACACCAGCTTGGTCTCCTTATTCCACACCCTTCCCAGCTTGGCCCAGACTGGGCTAGCCAGGGTCTGTGCCAGGTTCAGAGCTGCCCTCCTCCACTTGGGGAAAGAACCATTCATTCAGGCTGCTCCTTTCCCAGCTGACAGTAGTAAGAGAACAAAGTCAAAAGTGATGAAGACCAAGGTGTGTCCAGGTACTTCCTGGTTTCCTTTGAGCCCTAGCTAGCCATAAGGCTGGCATGGTGAGTTTTTGTTTTGTTTTTGTTTGTTTGTTTTATCTTTTTGAGACAGGGTCTCCCTGTAGCTCTGCCTGTCCTGGAATGCACTCTGTAGACCTGGCCGGCATGGTGAGTCTTTTTACCTGCAGAGGAAGCACCTGAGTCCCAAGTGGCACTATGAGCAGTCCAGGAATGAGGACTCTAGTCTAGGAGTCCCAGACCTGGCCTTGCCCCATCCTGCTAAGAGACCCAAGGTACCACTCATCGGTCAGAAGAGAGAGAAGGCCAAGACTTAGACCCAGACCCAGGGACACCTAGAAGTAGGAATAAGCTCAGGATGGTGCTGAGTGGTTTCTGATGCTCTGGGCCTCACTTTCTTTATCTGGACAATAGGCCCATAATACCTACTATCTGGCTGTTTCACATACTGTTTGGGTGATCAGCCCCAGAAGCAGAGAAAACTGAATATTAGAATAAGACAAGAGTTACAAACTCAGCTCTGAATCTCACTTGGCTTTGGCCTTCACAGCCAAGGCCTGATTTCCTCATTTGTAAAGTTCTCCCAGCCCCACCACTTGTCCGTTGACAGGAGTGTCAGGTGACGTCATGGATTGTAGAGGCTTATTGTTTAAACTTACCGTGTCCAGCCCTCTTGAGAGTTTCCTGTTTAATGAAGAGAAAGGCTTGGGGGAAAAGTCAAGTCACAAGGAAAGTGAAATAGGATGTTGTAAACAATTCCTCACGGAGGTGGAGGCTATTACTTCAACTGAAAGAAGGGGGATTCCAGCCACCAGGAAGGCTGCTAGAAAAGTGGGTGCTGGATGGAAGGGTGGGCCTACACAGTACTGGGAGACTGCTGAGTAAAACCAGGAAAGGGGGAGGCCCAGATCTGTGGGAGTGGAGTGTGGGGTGTGAGTCAGCTTGAAGAGTTGGGTCACATCACATGTATAGAGCCAGGAGCCAGAGCAGGAGGTTAGGGCAGAGAGGCCCTAAGTGAGTTACAGGGCTTCTGAGTGTCAGACCCCAGAGAACCACCGCCAGGAGTCGGCTCAAAAATGCAGATCCCTGTGCCACAATCCTTTGATTTCTGAACCAAGACTCTATTTTAAACAGACCACCCTTCTAGCCCAAATGTGAGATTTGCGTATTTTGGGGGCACACGTTGGACGATGTAACCTCCGTGGTTCAAGTTTAAGACCTCGAAGGGCAAAGCTAAGGTCAAGAGTTCCCATTTTAGTACTGGCATATTCCGACTGAGACCCTGAGCAAATTCGCCATGGCTTAGCCCTCGATCTTTGTGAGGTGGGAATTGCCTCGCCTACGTTGGTTATAAGCCTACTCTAGCTGCACTCCTCTCCTGGGCTGCAGGGTCTCCTCCGCCTTCTCCCTTCTCCATCCTTTCTTTCTTCCCCTCTCCCTTCCTCATCTGTCCCCCTGGCCTTCCCTTCTCTGCTCAACCCCCTCCCAATGCTGCAGTGTAAACTCCTTTTTATCTTCTTTCTACTCTGGCCCTGAACAGGGGAGTTCAAACAGCTAGAGTTCAAGCGAGGTCAGCCCTCACTCTGGGAATGACGTGGAGACCTTTCCACCTCTCACCCAGTATGTGTCATCAAGGTCAGGGGCTGCTGCACACAGTACTGCCTCAGTGGTCAAGGCAGAAGGAAAATGTCAACTCTTCCTCTAGGATTCTCTTTTTCATTCTGGGCCCATTCAGCTATTTTCAGCAGTGTCTGGCCACAGTCGTCTTACTAGGCAAGTCCACTGCTCACTGCTTTTCTCTAAGCCTCAAGGAGCCCCTGGAAGACATGAATTAGTGCTGCCTGGCATGTATTTTATATTTATATTTATAGTCTAGGAATCCTGAGTTCGATTCCTAGAAATGTAAAACAAACCAAAAAGTAAACAAAACCTTCTAGCCTAGGCCCCTGCTGCTAGCTGCATCCTTGGGGGGTGAGATGTCTTAGGACACTAGCGCCCTGAGTGCGGTGCTAGATGAGGCGGCCAGTCAGAGTAGCTGCAGGGTCTGGAGGCAGACCTGCTCTGACCTGGAGGAACAAAGACATGAACTCCATGTTTACAGTGACAGGGCTCAGGAGCCCCTAGGTTGAACTGAGGCAACTGCTTTGTCCTGACCCTGGCTTTGGAATCCTCTCAAATTCTGGGTGATCTGGGCAGTAATGCACATGTAGATTTGTGTTTATGAAGCTGAAGGTGGGAACAGGGTAGGGTTGGTAAAGGAGGAGACTTGCTGGAGTAGAGCAAGCCTGATGATGCTTAAAAGATGGGTCGGGAACGGACGTCTCACAGAACATTTCCTCTGATGTCTGGAGATCAGGAGATATCCAAAGAGCCCCAGTGGTCCCCTGAATCTAGTCCTCTAAGCACACACCCACAAACTGTGGCCCAGATATGTTCTGTTTGGCTCACATTGTACTTTTTTTTTTTTTTTAATTTTATTTATTTCTGTATGTGTACGAATGTATTGTCTGCATGCAAGTCTGTGCACCCGTGTCGTGCAATGCCGCGGAGGTCAGAAGTGGGCGTCGGATTCCCCTGGAGCTGGAGTTCTCCTGGAGTTGGAGTTTCAGACGGTTCTCAGCCGCCATGTGGGTGCTGGGGATCGAACCCGGGTCCTCTGCAAGAGCGGTCGGTGCTCTTAACCGCTAGGCCATCTCTCCAGCCCTCACATTGTACTTTTTGGTGGTCGTTTGTTTGCTTGTTTGCTTGTTTGTTTATTTGGGAAGGGTCTCCCTGTCCTCACAGCTGGCATGGAGGTATAGACCAGGCTGCTCCCAATCTCAGAGATCCACCTGCCTTCCAAGTGCTGGAATTAAAGGTGTGTGCCACCATGCCTAACATAGGTATCTTACTTTTGTTTTCTTTTTTTTTTAAACAGGGTCTCCCTGTAGCCCCAGCTGGAGTTCATTATGTGGATCAAACTGGCCTCATTCTCACAGAGATCCTCCTGCCTCTGCCTCCTGCCTCCTTAAAAAACAATGCATGCACTTGGGAGGCAGAGGCAGGTGGATCTTTGTGAGTTCAAGGTCAGCCTGGTCTACAGAGTGAGTTCCAGGACAGCCGGGGCTACAGGGAGACCCTGTCTCAAAAAGACCAAAAAAAAAAAAAAAACAAAACAAAACAAAAAAAAAAACAATGCATGCCAATGAGATAGCTCAGCATGTTAAGGTACTTGCCACCAACCCTGAAGACCCAAGTTCAATCTCTAGGCCCCATGGTAGAAGGAGAGAACCAATTCCTACAATTTGTCCTTTAACTTCCACATATATATGCTTGGCATGTATGCATGTGTGGGTAGACACATGATAAAAAATATATAGTAAAAAAATCCTGCTGGGTGTGGTGGTGCACACCTTTGATCCTAGCACTCAGGAGGCAGAGGCAGGTGGATCTTTGTGAGTTCAAGGCCAGCCTGATCTACAGAGTGAGTTCCAGGACAGCTGGGACTACAGGGAGACCCTGTCTCAAAAAGACAAAAAAAAAAAAATCCACAAAAAACCAATTCGTTGGAGCTGGAGAGATGGCCTAGCGGTTAAGAGTGCCGACTGCTCTTACAGAGGACCTGGGTTCGATCCCCAGCACCCACATGGCGGCCGAAAACTGTCTGAAACTCCAATTCCAGGAGAACTCCAGTTCCAGGGGAATCCGAGACCCTCTTCTGACCTCCGCGGCATTGCACGACACGGGTGCACAAACCTGCATGCAGACAGTACATTCATACGCATACAGAAATAAATTAAATTAAATTAAAAAAAAATTAAAAAAAAACCAATTCGTCTAACTCCAAATAAATCTCGATCAAAGTAAATAAGAAGCTCAAGATGACATTGGTCCCATCATTTTGGTGTTATATGATGTTAACAGCCAAGACACTGTTAAATGTGTTAACCATTTTCCATTTCTGAGTTATCCAAGAAGAAATTATATATGAGGTCATTCGGTCCTCAAGGTAGTCAGGGAGCACCCTGCTGTCTGGATTCATGTTTTGACCAGTTAGGACAAGTAATTAAAAAAATTTAACAAGGGCCAGGCATGGTGGCACATGCCTTTAATCCCAGCACTTGGGAGACAGAGCCAGGCGGATCTCTGTGAGTTCAAAGCCAGCCTGGTCTACATAGAGAGCTCCAGGCCAGATGGAACTAAAGGGAGACCTTGTCTCAAAAAGACCAAAAAAAGAAAGAAAATCCAAAAAAATAACAATAATAAGGATATGCATGATTTATTCTATAGTATTCTATAGCCCTGTCATAAAGGACTCTCTGCTCTTCAAATTTACCTTCAGTCCATTTCATTGTAGTCTTTGATTTATTTTATGACATTTTTTGTGGTGTCACTCTGCCACACATAGAGGTGGATGCTTGAACCCTATCCACTGGATTATAGGAAACAGATAAAATGCAAGCCGGCCACCAGCAGCTGTTCTAAACCTTAGGGCCAAAGGCTGATAACCTGTCTGCTGCCCACCTGTCTCATCTAACATCTACACCAGGCAATGCCCTATTGGCATGCCCAGATCCTCCAGGTTGCTGCCAGCTAGGCACTCTACAGCCCAATGCCAGACTGTCACCTGATAGGTGCTCTACATTCTAATACCTGATAGGTGCTCTACAGTTTAATTCCCACCCGGGCACTCACCACACATCCAGCTGGCAACCTGGTAGGTCTCCTTCCAGCCCCACACCAGCTTCCCAGGTTGGTGGTCTGCTGGACCACCGTCCAACCCACTGGTCACAACTACACAAGCTTGATGGGCTAAGATTACTCACAAAAATAACAGCCGGTAGTTCCTGTCTGATGGTAAGAAGGACTTGTTTATTAATTCACAGCATTCTGGTTTGTTTGTTTAATTTAATTTTTTTATGTGTATGAATGTACTGTCTGCATGTAGATTTGTGTACCTGTGTCACGCAATGCCGCAGAGGTCAGAAGAGGAGAGTGTCGGATTCTCCTGGAACTGGAGTCAAAGACGGTTCTCAGCCGCCATGTGGGTGCTGGGGATCGAACCCGGGTCCTCTGCAAGAGCAGTCAGCACTCTTAACATCTAGGCCATCTCTCCAGACCCAATATTCTGTTTTTATACCCAGAGTGACATCATATCTCAGGGCCTGGTTTCAGGCCCCGTGCCTCATGTTCCATAACATCATGAGGACTTGTCAATGCCTTTGATCCCAAAGCATCACAGGCTTGCTCATTAATGCACAGGCAGGTCCTGCCCAAGGCCAGGTTTCAGTGTAAACAGACGAGCAGGTGATTCAGCACAAAACAGGCCACAGGTGGCCTCCTTTTTCCCTACAATTTTTGATGTTGGGGATTGAAAGGAGGGCCTTTCACATGTCACGCGTCCTGCACTACTGAGCAGCGGCCCCAACCCTGCTGCTGTTGTCTTCCTTTCCCCCTTGTCTTCCTCTTTTGGATTCTTTTCTTTTCTTTTTCTTTCTTTTCTTTCAGAGATAGGGTCTCATTATGTAGCCATGCCTGATTTGGGACTTACTATGTAGACCAGGTTGATCATGAACTCACAGAGCTCTGCCCAGTGCTGGGATCAAATCTGTGAGCCACAGATTGCCTTTGATCTCCCTTGTTTTGTGACCACTCACCTTGGCTGATGAGATCTTTGGCTGATGATCAGGAGATAATGGAGGTTTTTCCAGGGACACTGAGGTGCAGAGAACAGGCAGAAAAGCTGTGCTTGTTTTAAGAAGTGAATTCCAGGGGCTGGAGAGATGACCTAGCGGTTAAAAGCGCTGACTGCTCTTGCAGAGGACCCGAGTTCAGTCCCCAGCACCCGCATGGCAGCTGAGAACCGTCTTTAACTCCAGTTCCAGGGGAATCCGATGCCCTCTTCTGACCTCTGCGGCATTGCACGACACGGGTGCACGGACCTGCATGCGGACAGTACATTCATACACATACAAAAACTAAATAAAAAATAATTAAAAGAAGTGAATTCCATTGTTACTGAACAAGCAGGAGATTTCTCCTGTGGCCAAGGCAGGAGGCACTCTCTCCCAGATTTTCACCATCACTCCCGTTAGTGAGTTCCCACTCCTGTGCCATGTGTTGTCTCAACAATATCACCTTCCTGGCCTTAAAGGTAGTGGGGTGTAGCCAGGTGTGGTGGCACACCCCTTTATTTTTATTTTTTTTTATTAATTTTTATTTATTTATGTATGTGTATGAATGTACTGTCTGCATGCAAATCTGTGCACCCGTGTCATGCAATGCCGCGGAGGTCAGAAGAGGGTCTCGGATTCCCCTGGAACTGGAGTTCTTCTGGAATTGGAGTTTCAGACGGTTCTCGGCCGCCATGTGGGTGCTGGGAATCGAACCCGGGTCCTCTGCAAGAGCGGTCGGCGCTCTTAACCGCTAGGCCATCTCTCCAGCCCCAGCACACCCCTTTAATCCCAGCACTTCGGAGGCAGAGACTGCTGGATCTCTGTGAGTTCCAGGCCAGCCTGGTCTGCAGAATGAGCTCCAGGCCAGCCGGGACTAAAGAGAGACCCTGTCTCAAAATAACAAAAAAGAATCCCAGGATTTTAAGTATCCCTCAGCCATATTTCTTTGTCTTAGGATTTCTGACCAGGAAGAGCCAGGGAAAGTGAGAGAGACCAGAGTTGTTCTTGTGAACGCCTCAGTCCCCCTCCCATCTCGGAGTCTCCTGGAGTCATGTAACCCTGCCCAACTCACCATGAGGGGGAAGATGATGGCTGCAGGGGTAGACTTGATTATCCACAGTAGACCCAGACAGGCAAGCTGGATGGCCGTGAAGAGGTGGACCCTGCTCAGAGGCACATGCCGCAAAAGCAGCAGGTCTGGCTGGTGTTTTGCTGGCATCACCAGTAGCTGCACTCTCTTCATGAACTGGAAAAATGAGAGGAAAGGAAAGCATATTTGAGTAGTTGNTCATTACCCTTTTGTCTCTGCAGGCATTACACAGCACAGGTACACTAATATTCATGCAGGCAAAACATATATATATATATATATATATATAGTAAAATAAATAAAAATTTTATTTATTTTTTTTGAGACAGGGTCTCCCTGTAGCCCCAGCTGTCCTGGAACTTACTCTGTAGACCAGGCTAGCCTCGAACTCACAAAGATCTGCCTGCCTCTGCCTCCCAAGTGCTAGGATTAAAGGCGTGTGCCACCACGCCAGGCAATAAATAAAAATTTTAAAAAAGTTTAGGGGCTGGAGAGATGGTTCAGCAGTTAAGAGCACCAAATGCTCTTGCAGAGGATCTGGATTCAATTCCCAGCACCCACATATCGGCTAAGAACTGTCTTTAAGCCGGGTGTAGTGGCTCATGCCTTTAATTCTAGCACTCGGGAGGCAGAGGCAGGTGGATCTCTGTGAGTTCAAGGCCAGCCTGGTCTACAGAGTGAGTTCCAGGACAGCTGGGGCTATAGGGAGACACTGTCTCAAAAAGACCAAAAAAAAAAGGAAGTTTAGGCTGGGCATGGTGGCTTATGACCGCCATAACCTTACACTGAATTCTTAATTCTAACACTTGGGAGGCAGAGGCAGGTGGATCTCTGTGACTTCAAGGCCTGGTTTACATAGTGAGTTCTAGGCCAGCTTAGCTACAGAGAGACCCTATCTCAAAAAGTAGAAAAAGAAACCCTTAGGATGAGCCAGTATGAAACAGAATTATCAGAGAAAGAACAAGACACACCCAAGCATTGTTTAAGTGGTTAAGAGCACTGGGTGCTCTTGCAAAGAACCTAGGTTTGATTCCAAGTACCCACATTACGGTAGCTAACAACCATGCATATAACTCCAGTCAGGGGATCCAAAGCCCTCTTCCAACCTCCCTGGGCATTGTGCAACATGGTGCACTTACACACATGTAGGCAATACATTCATACATGTAAAATAAAATAATAAATAAAATATAAAAGTGTGAGTGATACAGAAGCATTTTAGCAGTAGCCATATCTATGATACTATCCTGAAGCATTGCTAAGAAAGTTTTCATCCTTCTTTCCCCCTCTTGTTTTCTAAATGAAGGTATGGGGTAGCTCTGGATGTGCTTGGGATAACATCAAAATCAGATAAGATAAAACCTTGGGGGCTGGAGAGATGGCCTAGAGGTTAAGAGCGCCCACTGCTGTTGCAGAGGATCCGGGTTCAATCCCCAGCACCCACATGGCAGCCGAGAACCGTCTGAAACTCCAATTCCAGGAGAACTCCAGTTCCAGGGGAATCCGACACCCTCTTCTGACCTCCACGGCATTGCACGACACGGGTGCACAAACTTGCATGCAGATAGTACATTGATACACATACAGAAATAAATAAATGCCGGGCGTGGTGGTGCACGCCTTTAATCCTAGCACTTGGGAGGCAGAGGCACGTGGATCTCTGTGAGTTTGAGGCCAGCCTGGTCTACAGAGTGAGTTCCAGGACAGCCAGAGCTACAGGGAGACCCTGTCTCAAAAAGACCAAAAACAAACAAACAAACAAACAACAACAACAAAAAAAACACCTTGGGTCATCAGAGTTTCACAAAGGCGCTAAGACTTTTACATAATATCGTTTATATAACTGTAATGGCAGTTTCTTGTGAGATTCCTAGAAAACTTCAGGCTTATGTCTGGGAAAGGAGAACAGCTATACACACGTAGGCCTCAGCATGAGTCACTTTTTTTTTTTTTCACCCTTTTGAGACAGGGTCTCACTCTAGGCCTAGAATTCACTATGTAGACCAGGCTGGCCTTGAACTCACAGAGATTTGCCTGCCTCTGCCTCTGTAGTGCTAGGACTACAGGCATGTACCACCACACCTAGCCAAAATATATTAATTTAAAAGGAATATTGTCTCTATTTAGGCAACCTTCATAGCAAATGTTGCTAATTGTACTGGAATTATTTAAAAATATTTTATTTATTTATTATTTAGTTTTAATATTTTATGTCATGCAATGCTAGTGGAAGTCAGAAATGGGGGTTGGATCCCCTGGAACTGGAGTAACAGATGATTGTTAGCTGCCATGTGGATACTGGGGAACCAAACCCCAGTCCTCTGCCAGTTAACAGCCAGTGCTGTTAACTGCTGAACCATCTCTCCAGCCCCTATTTTTTTTTATGTGCATGAGTGTTTTGCCCTCATGTAGGTGTACCACATGTATGCAATATGCAATGCCCTCAGGGTACAGAAGAAGGTGTTGGGTCCCCAAGAACTAGAGTTAAGGACAGTTGTTAGCTATCATGTGGATGCTGGGACTTGAACCTGGCTCTTCTGGAAGAACAAGTGTTCTTAACCTCTGAGCCATCTCTCCAGCTCCTGTGCTGTAATTCTTAATAATATTTTATATTTATTTATTTTGTGTGTATCCCATGGTATGAATGTGGTAGGCAGAGGACAACTTGTGGAAATTAGTTCTTTCCTTCTACCTTTATGTATGTAGGTAGGTTCTGGGGACCAAACTCAGGTGGTTAGGCTTGTGCAGCAAGTACCTTTAGCCGCTCAGCCTTTTTGCCAGCCCTGTACCACTATTTGAAAAGTATTTATATGGGCCGGGCGTGGAGGCACACGCCTTTAATCCTAGCACTTGGGAGGCAGAGGCAGGCGGATCTTTGTGAGTTCAAGGCGGGCCTGGTCCTCAGAGCAAGTTCCAGGACAGCTGGGGCTACAGGGAAACCCTGTCTCAAAAAAAAAAAAAAAAAAGACCCCCAAAAAAGTACTTGAATATGTTCACTCATTCTCTGTGTGTCTCAATCCTCAAGATCCCTTAAGTACCTCATATCTACCAAGCAGATAGAGAAGCCAATGGAGTAGCTTGGAAATGGACTCAGAATAAAGGATAAAAGAGAGCAACTCTGGGAAGAGTTGCCTTGCTGCCCTTCATACATCTTTCCACCAGGACATCAGAATCCATGACCTCTGAGGGCTTGAGGGGATTATGGCCATCTCCTGCTGTACTCTCCTATGGACCCCAAGGGCTTCCGACCTGCATGTAGATCCCAGATCTATGATTCAAAGGGCTTAACTTCCTAGGGCTGCAGGATGAGACATGAGTAAGGCTTCCTCAAGTCTAGGGGTCAGCCATTGGCTGTCACTCCTTTGCTGATTCCCTTCACAACATCAAGGCCACCATATCCCTGACAGTTGGCATGACATAATCCCACTGGTCCTGCACAAGAACCTGTTAACTCAGGACCATGGAGTTCGAACAGTGCTTCTGGTCTTACTTTCCCCACCAGCACCTGAGGGCTTTAATTAAACCCAAAGGGGATTTCTGGAAAGACGGAGCCAAAGGTGACCCCTGGATGCCTTGTAAGGAGGTGACAAAGGAAGGCTCAGGGTCTGGCTTGGTTCCCGACTCCAGCTCTGAACTTTAGAAAAGATCACTTTCGGGGGCTAGAGAGATGCCTCAGTGGTTAAGAGTACCGACTGCTCTTGCAGAGGACCTGGGTTCAATTCCCAGCACCCACATGGCAGCTAAGAACTTCTTTGCCGGGCGTGGTGGTGCACGCCTTTAATCCTAGCACTTGGGAGGCAGAGGCAGGCAGATCTCTGTGAGTTCAAGGCCAGCCTGGTCTACAGAGTGAGTTCAAGGCCAGCCTGGTCTACAGAGTGAGTTCCAGGACAGCTGGGGCTACAGGGAAACCCTGTCTCGAAAAGACGGAAAAAAAAAAAAAAAAAAAAGAACTGTCTTTAACTCCAGTTCCAGGGGAATCCGACTCATTGCACAACACAGGTCCACCAACCTACATGCAGACAGTACACTCATACACATAAAAATTAAGATTAAAATTTAAAAAAAAGAAAAGATCACTTTCCCAAGCTTCAGCTTTTTTCATCTGTAGCTAACAACTAACATTACCTGCCTGTTTTCCAGAGATGCATGGTCCCACTAAGCCACCACATCAATCTTGTACAGAGTATTAATCAGTAGTCCCTTCAGATGCCTATGACAGGTAGTGGCTAGCACCCTTCTAGTGTTAGCTCTTGAGAGAAGAGGCAGGAGTGGGGGGATGTGTTTCCTGTCATTGAAGACAAGTTTCAGGATATAGGGCAGAAAAGCCCATCTCCTTTCTGAGGCTCCCAAGAAGAGGAAGAATCATAGGGAATAGGCAGTATCTTCGAGCATGTCCTGGTTGGCTACAGAGTAGTTCTGTGACTCCAACTGGACCTGTCACTCCCAATAGGGAAACATCTCCACTGAGATATGAGACCGTCAAATACAGCTGCAAGCTCGCTCCTTCCAGCCTTCTCTCCCTCCCAGGTTGGAAGACTGGTATCGAAGGCACAGGCCAGTTACTTAGACATGCTCCCCTCTTGTTGGCTCTGTGCCCTTGGGCAAGTTAACCATTCTGAGCTGTTTCATGTAGGGGCTATGATGGCACTGGATTGTACAACTGCTTCAAGAGGAACTCGAGTCTAGCAATAGTCATAGTACCTGGCCACATACTTGCTAGCTGCACTGCAAGCAACTGTTCTCCAACTGTCATTCTAGCCTTCTCCTTGTGGGCTACCCAGCTTCACTTCCCCTCTGAGCAGCTCAGTCTCTCTTACCTTCCCCTTCCCCTTTGTTCAAGATCCCCGAGGTCCCCTGTGTCTTAGTAGAAAGAGGGGTGGGAAGGTCTTTAAATGCCTACCTACCCAGAGAGAAATGAAGGTTCCCTGCTCAGGGTAATAATCACATTGTTGGTAACGATGATGAAACAAGATAGAAAGACCAGGAAAACTAAGGGTCAGGATAGAAAGATAGGGAAAATTAAGGGGCTCTGGGGCCCTTCAACCAGAATGTAATTGAAGCCTTTCATGGGCTGAGAGTCAAGAATTCCAGTGCAAGGCCTGAGAGAGGTAAGAGCCCTTGTTGCCAAGCCTAGGGATCTGAGTTTGATCCCTGAAAGCCACATAGTAGAAAGCAAGAACTGATTGTCACAAACTGTCATCTGACCTACACACATACCACACACACAAATAAATAAATAAATAAATAAATAAATAAATAAATAGATAGATAAAGGCTGGAGAGATGGCTCAGTGGTTAAGAGCACTGGCTTCTTTTGCAGAGGACCCAGGTTTAGTTCCCAGCACCCACATGGTAGCTAACAACCATCCATAATTCCAGTTCCAGGGGATCCAACATTCTTCTGATTTCCAAAAACATTGTGCAATGTGGGTGTGCTTACATGCATGCAGGCTTACATGCATACACATAAAATAACAATAGATAAATTCATTTAAAATAATAAATAAATAGTTATAGAAATCACCATAGACTATCAAGACAGATGCCGTTTGTTAATATTTTTTTTTTGTCTTTTTGAGACAGGGTCTCCCTGTAGCTTCAGCTGACTTAGAACTCACTCTGTAGACCAGGCTGGCCTTGAACTCACAAAGATCCGCCTGCCTCTGCCTCTCAAGTGCTAGGATTAAAGGTGTACGCCACCATGCCCGGCTAATATTTGTATAATAATTCTTTTTTTTTTAATTTTATTTTATTTATTTATGTGTATGAATGTACTGTTTGCGTGTAGGTCTGTGCACCCGTGTCGTGCAATGCCGCGGAGGTCAGAAGAGGGTCTCGGAATCCCCTGGAACTGGAGTTCTCCTGGAATTGGAGTTACAGACGGTTCTCAGCCGCCATGTGGGTGCTGGGGATCGAACCCGGGTCCTCTGCAAGAGCAGTCGGCGCTCTTAACCGCTAGGCCATCTCTCCAGCCCCATAATAATTCTTTTTTTAGCGGGGAGACAACATCTCTAGCCCCGGCTGGCCTAAAATTCCACACACAGCTGAAGATGACCTTGAACTCTGGATCACCCTTCCTTTACCCGAGTGCTTGAATTTTGGTTTATGCAGTACTGGGATCAAACCCAGAGCCCTGCACAGGATAGACAAACTCTCTGTCAACTGAGCTATCTCCCCAGCTGGATGATAAATCCTTGTCATAAAGGTAACCTTAGGTGGTCTGAAGAGATAATCTTTTGGGAAATGAATGATCAAAAACCCTCCACCCTGCTAGGTTCTGCCTATGATTATAGCATGCCAGTGGAAGGTACCATCTCCACAGGGCCTGCTGAACACTGTGGGTGGGGAGATTCCATGCTAATCGTTCTGTTCCTTGTGGATTTTTTTCAGAGACATGGTAGGAGACATAGTAGCAGCAGCCCCAGGGCTGGAGAAAAGGGTGAAGATAGAGTAACATGGCCTAAGGTCAGTCACCCCAACAGTCAGAGGTCGTCCAGAGAAGACAAGACAGTGGGGTCAGGGGGTAGGAGTCCGAGGGTTAGGAGAGTTGGTTCTGGTAGGATGGGCTGAGACCCACTCAGCTTCTGGGCTGCTACAGCAGTCACTCCATTACAGCAGAGACAACTTGGCCCAATTGTAGGGTCCAGTCAAGACCTGGGCCTTGTTGTGTGGGGTACGGGATAGAAAGACAGCCCTGAAAGGCTCAAGGTTCAATCCCAAGCAAAGCAGGCCCCAAGCCTTAGTAGGGTGACTATGCAGGATCCAGTTTGGTGGGGGAGGAGGCTGCCACATGTTTACTCAACCTCCAGAGTCCATCGGCTTGAGGAGTGTCCTGGTTGCGACACCATCTCAGTGCTCCCTTCAGCTAACGGCTACCAGCGCCCTCAGCTCCAGCCAGCTTCCTCTGCTGACCTTCCCATACTAAGGACCGTTGAGCGGTGTCTTCCTCACCCTGACCTGGGGTTTTGGAGGGGGCCAGTGGACTTTGGCTTCCAGAAGGGGCTTAATGAGTAGTTACATAATAAATTCATTAATGCGTGAATGAATGCTGTGCTTAAACAAATGAGGATTATCTGTAGATTGTATGTGAATAAGTGTGGGGTGAGTCCAGAGGCCCCAGAGAAGGGGTAGTTTACGGGTTGGTTGTGTCAGCAAAGAGGCCAATGTAGAAAGCTGGATGCTGGCTGGACAGGAAGTAACCAGGAGAGGGACTGGGGAACCTGAGCAAGGTTATTTACTAGGTACCCAATTGCTTGGACACCATCAAGAGCCTTCCCTGGCAAGATCTTTAAGTAACCAGGTCCTGCCACCCTGCCACCACGTGCCACCCCAGCATATATAAGATCACAGACGGTTTCTAAGGTTTCCCCCCTGTCAGCAGCAGTAGCTTTCTCTATGTCCACTCTAAGACAAGTTTCCTTTGACTCCAGGCCTGTTCTGCAAACTCTGAATATGAAGTAAACGGAAACTCCTTATTGCTTGAGGTTGTGGACAGACCACAGGTGGCAAATCTTTTTTTTTTTTTTTTTTTTTTTTTAGTAATTTTTTTTTTTTTTTTTTTTTTTTTTTTTTTTGTGTATGTGTGTTTGTGTTGTGCAATGCTGCGGAGGTCAGAAGAGGGTCTCGGATTCCCCTGGAACTGGAGTTCTCCTGGAATTGGAGTTTCAGACGGTTCTCAGCCGCCATGTGGGTGCTGGGGATCGAACCCGGGTCCTCTGCAAGAGCAGTCGGTACTCTTAACCGCTAGGCTATCTCTCCAGTCCCAGGTGGCAAATCTTTATCTCAGACCCCAGCATTGCCTTGAGGTCCTTCCCTGATCCTCTTCTCTGGCCAGCCAATTAGAAGATGACTCTGGCTATGCAGGCTACAAAGCAGAAGGGGTCTCACTTTATATCTGGGTAACTATATTTAGAAAATATTCTTATATACCCTGATTATGTATTAGCAAACAGAAAAGTGCTGACCACTCTGAAGTGACAATTCAGGTTTGAAAGATCTTACTGTCAATTCCTGTTAAAGTAGCCTGCTACAATGCATGATCTGGGATGGGGTGGGGTGGGATGGGGGGAAGGGAAGGGGAAATATGCCTGAACTGAATTGGAAAATGATGTATGAAATACACAAAGCACCAATAAAAAAAAAGTTTATATGCTAATTATAGTCATAGGTACACTCACTGGATCTCTCTTGAGTGCATGCCTAATCCCAGGCTACAGGTACCCAGAGCCACAAATGCTCATTACATATAGCCATGGGCCCAGATTCCTGGTTACAGGGACACCACCACAAATACCAACTAAATACTGAGGTTGCTACAGTGTCACATTGTTATAGGTGACAAGTATAACCAACTGGGTGTCCCCATAGATAGTGTTACACATAAATAGCAACAATGGCCAGGCATGGTGGTGCATGCCTTTAATCCCAACACTCAGGAGGCAGAGGCAGGCAGATCTCTGTGAGGTCAAGGCCAGCCTGGTCTACAGAGCGAGCTCCAGGCCAGCTGGGACTAAAGGGAGACCCTGTCTCAAAAAGACAATAAATAAATAAATAAATAAATAAATAAATAAATAAATAAATAGCAACAATGTGCTATGGCCAGAATATCATTTTACATAGAATCATATATACTTGGGTTGAGCTGAATAGGGTTTCAGAGGTGGTTTCTGAAGGCAGGTCTAGTGTGGGGCTATTTGCAAGGTCTGGAGAATTGACTCTCCAGCTTGGAGGAAGAGGACTTGCTGAGATGACCTCCAGGGACCCACCTAAAATCTCTGTAAATAATATGTCATTTCGGCTTAGAGAATGTGTTCTAGTTTGTCTTCCATTGCTGTGACAAAACACTCTGACCGACACCAACTTGGGGAGGAAAGCGTTTATTCAGCTTACATCTCCTGGGTCACACATCACTTAGGGAGCCCAAGGCAGGAACTCAGGGCAGGAACCTGGAGGTAGTAGCTGAAGCACAAGCCATGGAGGAATGCTGTTCACTGGCTTGCTTCTGTGGCTCATGCCCAGCCCACCTTCTTATACAGTACACCACAACCTGCCCAGGGTGGCAGTACTCATTGTGGGCTGGGCCCTCCCACACTGCTCGACCATCAAGACACTACTCCACAGATGTGGCCACTGGCCAATCCAAATGAGCCAATTCCCCAATTGAGGCTCCCTCAACCCAGGTGTGTCAAGTTGACACTAAAGCTATCCAGCATAGTATGGGTCTCAGTATGGAAAAGAAATCCCTCAGGAGAAGCTGCCTTGTGACTTGGTCACGAGCTCAAGCAAGGTGGGTACCCCAAAGACCCCCCCAGATGGTTGTTGTTGCAGGAAAGCCAAGATGGCAGCTCTCCCTCATGCCCTTCGTGTTCCTGGATCTTCCCAGATGCTCAAATTCCCAGGGCATCCCAGCTACGAGGGGCTATAGCCAAATCCCTCAACCCCTGAACCTGAAAAAGTTCGGGGGACATGTACAAAACCCATCCTATCAGCGTCACCATTGAGCAACTGAGGCATTTTTCAAAGGGCTGTTGACTGGCCACTGAATGCCAGGTGCAGCACAGGAGCCAGAAAACATAACCCAATACTCTGAACTGGTATTTTTTTTAATTTTATTTATTTTTGTATGTGTATGAATGTACTGTCTGCATGTCAGTCTGTGCACCCGTGTCGTGCAATGCCTCGGAGGTCAAAAGAGGGTCTCAGATTCCCCTGGAACTGGAGTTCTCCTGGAATTGGAGTTACAGACAGTTCTTAGCCGCCATGTGGGTGCTGGGGATTGAACCCAGGTCCTCTGCAAGAGCAGTCAGTGCTCTTAACCGCTAGGCTATCTCTCCAGCCCTGGAACTGGTATTTTTCCATGTGACTAGATGCTTATGGGGTGTTCTTGAACATTCTATGGTCAAGTGAGTTCATGTATTATATAATTCACCAGTGCTGAACAAAGGTGAGCTTATTTCATTCTGTGGGTTTTGGCAGGAGCCTTGAGCAAGTTGCTTGTGCGGGGAGCTTAGGGGTGTGGGTGGGGCAGTCAATGCAGTGTGCCTTGTTCCCACACAGGTAAGCACAAGACCTGACCTCAGAGCATCTGGTGGGGTCTAGTGAGTCAGAGGTCTCCAGAAATACTTAAGTTCTAGGGGCTATATCTCAGTGGCAGAACACTTGTTTATATGCCTAATACCTTGGTTTCTGTCCTCAGCACTGCTGAACAAACAAAAACCAAAAGCCTCAAAAGCCCTAGGACACTGGGGGCCTCCCCTAGCAGTCCCTGAAGGGCTCATTTTGATACACATCCCTATGTGTATCCTAGGGATCTGGATTCAAGTATTGCTGATCATATATCTGCAGGGCAAAGAGACCTTTCTAAAGCCCAGACTACCACAGTACCTCTAACTGCTCAAAGCCTTCTAAGGCTGGGTGTGGTGGTACATGCCTTTAATCCCAGCACTTGGGAGGCAGAGGCAGGCAGATCTCTGTGAGGTCAAGGCCAGCCTGGTCAACAGAGCAAGCTCCAGGCCAGCTGGAACTAAAGAGAGACCCTGTCTCAAAAAAAAAAAAAAAAGCCTTCTAGGGGCTGGAGAGATGGCTCAGCAGTTAAGAGTGCTGACTGCTCTTGCAGAGGACCAGGGTTCGATTCCCAGCACCCACATGGTGGCTAAGAACCGATCTTTTTTTTTTTTTTATTTTTGTATGTGTATAAATATACTGTCTGCATGTAGGTCTGTGCACCCGGGTCATGCAATGCCGCGGAGGTCAGAAGAGGGTCTCGGATTCCCCTGGAACTGGAGTTCTCCTGGAATTGGAGTTACAGATGGTTCTCAGCCGCCATGTGGGTGCTGGGGATCGAACCTGGGTCCTCTGCAAGAGCAGTCTGTGCTCTTAACTGCTAGGCTATCTCTCCAGCCCCAAGAACGGATCTTAAGCCGGACATGGTAGCACATGCCTCCAGGCCAGTTGGGGCTATGGGGAGACCCTGTCTCAAAAAGACAAAAAAAAAAAAAAAAAGCCTTTTAGGGACTTCCTTCTGGAAGCTACTTCCTCAGAGGAATCTGTAAAGCCTGCTCACCTTGTTGACAACTCATTTTTCTGCCCCTTCTGTCTCTGGTGTTTCTTTGTTCGACCTTGGTGAGGCAACCTCTTGCTTCCTGTCTCCTTATTCTCTTCCTCCCATTTATCCTTGCACCAGCTTTTCAAGAGGCTCCTGTTGGCCACTAAGAAATTTTGTCCTGGGGCTGGAGAGATGGCCTAGCAGTTAAGAGCACCGACTGCTCTTAGAGAGGACCCAGGTTCGATCCCTAGCACCCACATGGCGGCCGAGAACCGTCTGAAACTCCAATTCCAGGAGAACTCCAGTTCCAGGGGAATCTGACACCCTCTTCTGACCTCCGTGGCATTGCACGACACGGGTGCACAGACCTGCATGCAGACAGTACATTCATACACATACAGAAATAAATAAAAAATTAAAAAAAAGAATTTTTGTCCTGTCTTTGGCCCTCCCTAACTTGTTCCCAGCCTCTCTCTCAGCAACTGAACTTCTTGACTTTCCTGACCCCTCTTAACTCCAGAAGCCAGGGCTGCGTCATCTTGTTGATGGCTCCACCCCACAGTTCCCTGGTCAGAGGTAGGAGACTGCTATCAAATGAGTGGAATCTGGAGCAACTCAGAAGGCCTCTCTAGAGCCAAGGCTTAATTCTCTCAGCCACCCAGGCTAGAGAAGCTGAGACCATCACACAGAAGGAAACAGAGGGGAACTTTCTGGACTCATGCCAGGTCTTGAGCCCTAGGACCAGGCTTGGGAGGATGGGAGTGGCTCTGTGGGTCATGTCACTGGTTCCATGAGCCTTATCAGTAGTAACCTCTGGCCTAATCCCTAGAGCATGCTATGTTCCCTCTACAATACGCACTGGCCAAGGCAGCACTGATGAACTTGGGTCACCCAGCTTGTCAGTGACCCTGGTGAGATTACAAACTGTCCTGAGGCAGAATCCAGAAGATTCTGCATCAAACAGGAACCAGAGCCAACTCTCTCCTCCCCAGCTCACTCTCCACTGGCCCTGGCTGGTTCCAGTGGGCAGCTGTAGGAAAAGAGGTTTATCCCGGGCCTCTCCAATTCCAGATATATGAGAGTTACAGGGAGGAATGGGGGAGTGGATGACCCACTCTGGCCTATTCCTTTCTCTAATTTTGATTTGCTGTCCATAATCTTCAGAAGTTCTCTGATCCCTGGCCTGCCAAGTGACTGTGCTGGCTGTACCCCCATGGACTTCCTCTATTAGGCCAAAGCTATGTGTTTGGTTAGCCTTGGGAATACAGTCTCTGCAAAATCTGCACATGATGTCAGTAGTGGCCTTGCTTAAGATTCCTAAGGAATTTTTATTGGAGCAAAAAGCTCTGACTTTGGTGGATTGACCTTAGAAGCTGACATTGTCCCCTGAGCCTGGCTGTGGTAGGCATGGAAGCTATAAGCCAAGGTCCCTGACTTAGCCCTCTTGGGTAAACACCATGACAGGTGCTTTGCTTCCTGTTCATGTTCAACTGCCCATATGCTTGTGTAAATATGTGGGTACACACAGGAGAAGTCTGATGACCTGAGCTCTTCAACTTGTGTTTAAACTTTTTATTGAGTTAAGTATATGGAGCAGCTCTATGCCCCAGGCCTGTGTTCCACTAAAAGATACAGTTAACCTCCCCTCCTCCAGTATCTGTGAATTTGACCTTATTTGGAAATAGGGAACTTGCAAATGTCAAGTTAAAATAAATACATTTTTTAGACCCTGGCATGGTAGCATAGGCCTTTAATCCCAGCACTCAGGAGGCAGAGGTAGGTGGATCTCTGTGAGTCCAAGGCCAGCTTGGTCTACATAGTGAGTTCCGGGCCAGGCCAGCTGGGACTACAGAGAGAACTTGTCTCAAAAAAGACCAAAAAGAATTTCATGTTAGATGACAGCAGATTTATAAGAAGAAGGAAATTTGGACATTGAAGATGACCATGAGAAAAAAGGCACCTTCTGCTGGGATCTCCCTCTTATAAGAGGCAACTGAGGCTCAGAGATCTTGCCTAGAGCTACATCAAGGCTCAGAGAGCTTGCCTAGAGCTACATCAAGGCTCAGAGATCTTGCCTAGAGCTACATCTGTTAAGTTCATTCGAACCTGAGTCGGAGATCCCTGCACCGACAAAGGAACAGCAAAGAATGCAGTATGCAAGCAGGCATTTATTGTGAGGCTGACTAGCCAGGGTCAAGCCTCCTTCCCGACACACAGGTCAGGGCGAGATAGGCAAGACCCTGAAGAAAGGGGTTGGATTACATTTATAGGTCCTTCAGGCTCTTGTCCTGAGGCCCGTGCTTTTTTTGGGCCAATCATTTTGTACCAGCACATACAATTGTAACCTATCAATTTAAACATGCCTTACCTATTATCCAATGGGCTTAAAAATTAACATTGCATAGTTCCCGCTCAAGCAATTCTCGTGCAAGTGGTGAAACCTTCCAACTGTTATGTAGATAACAGCTTTGAACATCTGTTTTGAACCCTGCTTGTGGGCAGGGTTAAGCAATATGGTTGAGCAAGCCATGAGTAAGCTATTTTGGGCTGTAATTGGAAACTTTCCTCCTGACAGCCTGGTTTCTCTCGGCACGTCCATTGGGGTCTGTCCTTACATTCCCCCCCTTTTCTAGTTACAATGAGGATGCATCCTCATGCTGGGGTTTATCCTGGGGCAGGGCTTGATACTGTTGTCTTAGGACTAGAAGTTGGACCGAGTTAATTCTGTCCTTTACGAACCCTATGAGCCGGTTTAGGATCCACGGACCGATTGTGACAATGAGTAAGAGAATAATTAAAGGTCCGGCTAGGGTGGAGAGGAGGGTTGCAAACCATGGAGATTGGTTAAACCAGGATTGGTACCAGCTCTCTTGAGCCTCTCTCTCTCGTTTTTGTTCTTCTAACCCTTTTCTCAGTTTGGTCATGGAATCCCTCACAATCCCAGTATGATCTGCATAAAAACAATACTCTTCACCCAGGGCTGCACAGAGCCCCCATTTTTTAGGAACATCAAGTCTAGTCCCCTCCTGTTTTGGAGGACCACCTCAGCAAGTGAGGACAGAGATTTTTCTAGATGGCTAATGGATTTTTCTATTCGGTCTAGGTCTTCGTCGACCGCAGCCCTCAGGGAAGATAGGCCAGAGTTCTGGCCTATCTAGAGAAGGGATACCCACTAGTCCTATTCCGAACAGGGTTGCTATGGTCATCGCGGTGATGGGCTCTCTTTTACTTCTGTATTGTCTGTCGGTCCCACTGGACCAATATTGGATGAGGTACTCAGGGGGATGGCATATTATCCTGGGCACAATTACACTCATCAGGCAGAACTCTTGGGACTGATTAAACATGGACCTGGCCAAGTGTGGAGTTAATCCAGTATGTGAGCACACCCACCGAGCACCCTGATCTGGTGTTACCCATACAGAATTGTTCCAACCTGGTGTTGTTATAGTATGGGCACACAGCTTGCTTTTGTTTGAAGGGACATTTCCCACACAAAGTCCCATGCCCATTACTTGAGTCATAGTCATCCCAATGCCAGGGCGAGGATCCCACCTGCCACGAGGAGCAGTGGTGTTGACCCTATAGGAACCGTTGGTCCCAACTGCCTCATAGAATGGGAGGGAGGCAGTAAAACATAGCCAACAAGCTTTGGTCAGGTTTGGGGCAGTGTTGTTTAGAGCCATATACGCGGCCTGCATAATGGACTCAAGAGATCTACTGGGCATAGGGTGGATTGATGTGGTTACCTGGATTGTGGAGTTGGGAAATGTGGATGCCTGGGTTGTGGGGTTGGGATATGTGGATGCCTGGACCTTTACTGGCTTCTGTGTATGGGTTTTTACTGACCGTGGAGCCCCGGAGCCTAGTCTGCCAAGGTTCCTTAGTACAGGGTTTGGACCCACCGACTTGGATAAAGGCTCTACTCTGAGTAGGATTTGAAAAATGAGGCCATGCCATGGTCAGGTGCACTGCGTTAGGCCCCATTGAGTCCACTAGTCCAGCATTCATCTTGTTTTCCCTTGTCGGTAAAGGTAATTTTTAACAGGGTCATGTGAGGACTGGAGTTTACTCCCCAGGAACTGCACTTTAAAGGGGCTGTGAACTCTACTCGAATCAGTTCATTAGTTACCTTCCATTTCCAGCATCCATCAGTGGAATCCACACAACTCCACTCTGCACAGTAATAGGCGACAGGCCCCCCACACCTTTTACTGCCTTCCTTTCTAGTTTTATAACCTGGGCACATGAAGAACCCATTACGCCTCATTGTGGCCCGGGCCCTCATCAAGTTGGGTCCTTGGAATCCCCCATCTGTCCATGCATGTTCTAGAGAGAAATAAAATTCTGGGAAGCACTGATGTAGTGCTGCTGCCTCACATACAGTGGTGTTGTATTCTTCGTAGTTCTCTCCACTCCGGATGACCCACATCTGCTTAAATGGCTGGTGAGGGTTGCGGTTGTCGGTGGATGAGACCACTCCAGATAGTAGGGTCAGAGTCATACAGAGAGTCAGTGTTACCGTTAACAAGTCGCAGAGGGTACGAGGGCCTGACTTCCAGGGTCTCGAACTAGTCGGAGTTTGAGAGGATTTGTTGGATGTTATACGTTCCATTCTGGATGGCTTCCTGCCTGTCTGACATGGGAGGAGTGTATCCATGGCCCAATTCCATCGACCTTAAGTGCAGTGGGGGTAACATGGAGAATGACATAGGGTCCCTTTCAACGGGGTTCTAAGGTCTTAGCACTATGTCTTTTTACCCAAACTGTTTCTCCTTCTTTATAATCATGGCCCAGGGTTCTTCCCTCCTTACTCTCATGAAATGCCCTGACCATGGGCCAGATTTGTTTATGAATCTTGGAGAGAGAAGTGAGGGTTGAGTGATACTCTGGGACACCATCAGGCCTCGGGAGAACTCTTCTAATGATGGGGGGTGGAGCCCCATACATAATTTCAAACGGGGTTAGCCCCTTAACATAAGGAGTGTTTCTGGCCCCAAATACCGCGAAGGGAAGGAGAGTCACCCAGTCCCCACCAGTCTCTAAGCATAATTTGGATAAAGTCTCCTTCAAGGTCCTGTTCATTCTTTCTACCTGCCCAGAGCTCTGGGGATTATATTCACAATGTAATTTCCAATTAGTCCTCAGCGCTTGAGCAAGCCCTTGCAAGACTCTGCTTACGAAAGCTGGCCCATTATCTGACCCTATCTGTTCCGGGACCCCATATCTGGGAATTACTACCTCTAAGAGTACTTTAATGACTGTTTTACTAGTTTCCCTCTTAGTTGGAAAAGCCTCCACCCAACCCAAAAGGTATCTACCATAACGAGCAAGTAGCGGTATCCATACCTCCCAGGTCTTACCTCAGTGAAGTCTATCTCCCAGCTCCTCCCAGGACTTCTTCCCACCTCCCTAGTGCCTGTGTGGACCCCGCTCCACCGGGCTGGTTTCATTTGGGCACACGCTCGGCACTCGTCAGAGATCTGCTGTAATCGTCCCGCTTGCTCTGGGAAAGTCAGTTGCGCTGATGCAAATAGTTCGGAAGTTTTCCTGCTGCTCAGGTGGGTGGCCTTATGCAAATTTTGTGCTAGGAAAGTACCGAGATCTCGTGGGAGAATAAGGACATCCTCAGGGGTATATTGCCTCTCCTTGGTCCTTTGATCTCCCCCCGTTGGCCACTTTTTGTTCATCCACTGTAGATCTTCAGTTGAGTAGTTCGGTTGCAGAGGGAGTGAAGGGAGCTCCGGGTCTGGGAGCCAGAGGGAGAGTGCAGTCGGGGGTGTCCCTTCCCGGGCTATCCGGTGGGCTTCCTCATCCGCTTTCCTGTTTCCTATTGCTTCAGTGCCCATGCCCTTTTGATGCCCCGGGGACGTGGATGACAGCCACCACTTTTGGCAGGTCTACTGCTTTTATCAGTCGCTGTATCTCAGTGAAGTTTTTAAGTTCTTTTCCATCCACTGTTTGGAATCCCTGTTCCCGGTAGATGGCCCCGTGTACATGTAAGGTGGCGAATGCAAACCTGCTGTCTGTGTAGATGATGATGTGTGGTCCCTGCGCCTGCTCGAGTGCTTCAGCCAGAGCTAACAATTCGGCCTTTTGTGCTGACGTACCCGGGGGCCAAGGCTCTACTCCACACCACATGCCCATTCTGATCCACTATGGCCGCCCTGGCTCTGCGCACTCCATCCTGTACATAGCTGCTTCCGTCTGTGTACCAGCAAGTCGGGCAATTTTCCAGGGGGATGTCTCTCAAATCAGGGCGGACTTGGGTGGTATTAGCCAGAATTTCCAGGCAGTCGTGAATCGGAGGCTTCTGTTCTGGCATAGGCAGTAAGCTTGCCAGGTTGAGGGTGGTGGGGCAGGCGAATGTCACTCAAGGGCTATCTAGCAGTAGGCCTTGGTAGTGCGTGAGGTGGGCATTAGTCATCCACTTACCCAGAGGTTGCTTCAATACTCCTTCAATGGGATGTGGGGTTATCACACATAACTGCTGTCTGAATGTCAGCTTGTCAGCCTCCTTTACCAGAAGAGCAACCGCGCCTATGATTCTCAAGCATGGGGGCCAACCCGCGGCTACGGCATCCAGGCATTTGGACAGGTATGCCACTGGGCGTTTCCATGGACCGAGATTTTGGGTCAGCACTCCCTTGGCCACCTCCCTCTTCTCATCCACATATAGGATAAAAGGTTTTAGGGGGTCTGGGAGGGCCAGGGCCTATGCCTTAGGAGGGCCTCTCACAGTTTTTCAAAGGCTGTTTGCTGGCCCTCTTTCCATTCCCAAATTTTGGTCTTTTTGATGGCCTCATATAGGGGTCCAGCAATCTCTGAAAAATTAGGAATCCAGAGGCAGCAGTAGCCTACTGACCCTAGAAACTCCCTAACTCCTTTGGTGAAGTAGGAGTAAGCAGGTGGAGGATGGTTTCTTTCATAGCCTCGGTCAGCCATCTGGCCCCACCCTTAAGTTTGTACCCTAAGTAGTCACCTGGGTTTGGCAGATATGAGCCTTCTTTGCACTGGCCCGGTAACCTAAATCCCTAGGAGTGTCAGTAAACGGCCTGTCATTCGCTGGCAACTGCCTCTGGATGGGCCTGCCAACAGTAGGTCATCCACGTACTATAGCAGAGTCCCCTGGTTGGCCTTTCTAAAGGGCACTAGATCCTGTCCAAAATTTCATTGAACAGGTTTGGAGAGTTTTTAAACCCTTGGGGCTGCCTAGTCCATGTCAGTTGTTGACTTTTTCCTTCCTCTCGCCATTCAAAGGCAAATAAAGTCTGGCTGCTCTCTGCCAAGGTAATACTGAAGAAGGCATCCTTCAGGTCCAGGGTGGTATATCATTGGAGGGTAGGACTCAGGTGCTCCAAGAAGGTGTATAGGTTTGGCACCATGGGGTGTATATCTTTCACGCGTGCATTTACTTGCCTTAAGTCTTGCACTGGGTGGTAGTCTTTCTCTCCTGGCTTTTGTACAAACAGGAGAGGCATGTTCCATGCCGAACGACAGGGCCTCAATACCCCCTCCTGCAACAGCCTGTGGATATTCGGGGTGATGCCTCTCCGGGCCTCATCAGGCACCGGCTATTGTTTTATTCTGACTGGTTGAGCGGTGGTCTTCAGTTCCACAATTATTGGAGTGACGTGTTTAGCGAAACCAATGCCCATCGACTCAGCCCATGCGGAGGGGTATCTATCTATCCAGTAGGTCATGTTAGGGGGCACTGTAGGTTCTCAGGCTTCCTAAATAATCTGTATTCATCATGGGTGGATAGGGTCAAGATATGTAATGGGGCTCCCTGTCCATCCGTGACCCGGATTCTCCCTGGTTCAAAATGTATTCTGGCTCTGACTTTGGTCAGGAGGTCTCCCCAACAGTGGCACCAGACTATCGGGGACTACCATGAATGAGTGCGTGACCTGGTGTCTTCCTAAGTCGACTTTACAACTGGTGGTCCATGGATAAGCCTTTGACCCAGTTGCCCCCTGCACTATGCTTGTTTTGTCCATTCTTAATTGACCATGATCCTGGGTAAGAACAGAATGCTGTGCCCCCATATCGACCATAAATCCCACGGGTTTCCCCTCCACGTACATCATGACCCAGGACTCAGGGAGGGGATCCGAGTCCTGTCTCCCTCAGTCATCTTCCCCTGTTACTAACACCTTAGCCCAGTCTCCCTCTCCCTTCTCTTCTCTGCGGTAGGTCCTTCTTTCTTCTCTCAACCTGCCTCTTTCCTTCCCCTGCTCTGGACACTCATTTTTCCAATGTCTGAGCTTCTTGTAATAGGCACACTGGTCCTCACCCAATCACTGGTGGCGAGCCCCTACTTTCCGATCAGACAGAGGGGCTGTCCTCCCAGCCCCTGCCAAAAGAACCCTTACCATTTCCTTTTGAGCTCGCCTGGTTTCCCTTGTCTGGTAATCTCTATCCTCCTTTCTTATTCTATCCTCTCTCTCTTCCTTTGATTCCTGGGTGTTATATACCTTTTCTGCCACTTGTAGTGCCTCAGCTATGGTCATGGTCCCAATATTTTCTCTAGAATTGAGTTTTTTTCATATGTCTGATGTGGATTGGCTTATTGGAGAAAAGGATTGTGGGGTGGTTAATCTCATTCTCGGGGTCTAGTGGAGTGTATTGCCTGTAGGTGTCATACAATCATTCTAGGAAGACAGCCGGGCTTTCAGTTTCCCCTTGTATAATTGCTTTTACTTTTAAATAATTGGTCGGCCGCCTGGTGGCTTCCCACCTAACTCCAAACCTGTGGGCTCAACCTCTTTTCTATATTTCTAAATTTTATTTATTTATTTATTTATTTATTTATTTATTTATTTATTTTTGGTATTTTTGACACAGGGTCTCCCTTTAATCCCAGCTGGCCTGGAGCTTTCAATGAAGACCAGGCTGGCCTTGAACTCAAAGAGATCCACCTGCCTCTGCCTCCTGAGTGCTGGGATTACAGGAGTGCACCACCACACCTGACTTATTTATTATTTTTTAGTATATGAGTTTTTTGCCTACATGTATGCAAACACACCATGACATGCAGTACCCCCTGAGATCAGAATAAGATGTCAGACACCTGGAACTGGAGTTCTAGACAGTTGTTAGCCACCATGTGGGTGCTGGGAACTGAACCCCAGTCTTCTGCAATAGCACCCAGTGCTCTTAACTATGGAGCCATCTCTCTAGCCCCTCAATCTCTTCTCTATGGACACTCTTGGCCTGCCACCTTGTTTCTGGGTCCCACCCCCGGCCTCTACAGTGTCACAGGGGAGACCGTATCCCTTCTTTGCTAGCTTCTAAAGACTCCCCAGGGTCCTGGATTCCCTAAACTCTGGCCCTAGCTTTCTTCTTGCCTTCCCCAGCTGGCTTCAGTGCCCCTTACACTCACCCCAGGCCCCATAGGGCCTTTAGTTATCTTTTGGTTTTGGCTTGGAGTGAGTGTTTGTGTGTGCGCGCGTGCGTGCATGCGTGTGTGTGTGTGTGTGTGTGTGTGTGTGTGTGTGTTTGTGTGTGTGTGTATGAGTGCCTGCCATAGCTTGAATGTGGAAGTCAGAGGACAACCTCAGTTGGTACTCACCTTCCACTTCAAGACAGGGTCTTTTTGCTGTCCGTTGATGTATATGCCAGACTACTTGGCCTGAGAGCTTCCGGAGATTTTCATGTTTGCACCTCCCATCTCACTTTAGGAACACTGAGATTACAGACATGTGCTACCTCTCCTGGCTTTACATGGGTTATGAGGATTCAGGTTCAGGTCTTCATGCTTGGATGGAAAGTGCTTTTCCCACTGAGCTATCTTTTTTTTTTTTTGAGACAGGGTCTCCTGATCTTACTTATATAACCTAGGATGATTGAGCCCTGATCCTCCTGCCTTCCCTTCCCAAGTGCTAGGATCAGTTAGTGTGGCCTTAATTCTTAAAAACAATTATTCATTATGCTTATTTTATATGTATGAGTGTTTTGCCTGCATTCATGTAACTGTACCACATGTATCCAATGCCCTGCAGAGGCCAGAAGAGGGTGTCAGACCCCCTGGAACTGGAATTATAGACAGTTGTTAGTTGTTATGTGGGTGCTAGGAATTGAACTCAGGTCCTCTGGAAGAATAGCAAGTGTTCTTAACTGCTGACAGCCATCTCTCCAGCCCCCAATTCTTTTTCTTTTTAATTTTTTTTTGGTCTTTTTGAGACAGGGTCTCCCTCTAGTCCCAGCTGTCCTGGAACTCACTCTATAGTCCAGGCTGGCCTTCAACTCAGAGATCTGCCTGTCTCTGCCTCCCAAGTGCTGGTATTAAAGGCATGCACCACCGCACCTGGCAAAATATTTAATATATTTTTATTTTATGTACTTATGTGAGTGCTTCCATGCATGCATTTACCATATGCATGCCTAGTACCCACAGAGTCCAGAATAGGGTGTTGGATCTCCTGGAACTGGAATTACAGACAGTTGTTAGCCACCATGTAGGTTCTGGGAACCAAACCTGCAGTGCTCTTAGCTGTTGAGCCATCTCTCCAGCTCTCCCCCTCCCCAACATGGCCTCAATTCTTTTTTTTTTTTTAATTTTTATTCATTTGTATTTTATGTGTTATCAGTGTTCTAGCTGCCATATGGATGCTGGGAATTGAACCTGGGTCCTCTGCAAGAGCAGCCAGTGCTCTTAACTGCCAAGCCATCTCTCCAACCACCCAAACCTTAATTCTTGATGTCACGCCCAATTGTACATTCTGGAATGCGGGCCCTCTGTGGCATGACACCACTGCATCTTTGTCTGTATTGTATGTGCTTCCAGGCAGTTTCACAGAGACATCATCTAGATGGGGGTGGGGACTGTGGCCCTTGCTGATATACCCAGCATGCTCCACTAACTACAGGTAGGAGCTCAAGCTCCCGTGCACAGCACTCAAAGCCTCCTTGTCTACTGTCCAGATTCCTGTGGGCCACGAGGTTGAGACAGAGGAGACCAAGGGTCTGGGCCTGTGTGTTCTTATAGTAGCCCCCCATGTACCCACTGTATTCCAACCCCAGCTCCCATGCTAGTCTGAGGACAAGGACTGCTGCTGCCCCAAGTTAAGGCAGAACAATTTTAGCCACTTTGCTAGAAGACCTGTGATTTAGCAGACCCTGAGCCAGCAAGGTGAGGAAGGAGGCAGAACAAGGCCATCTTTGCTGTTGGTGAACCTTTCTGTGAACTCATAGCAGCTTGTGCAAAGAGAGGCTCCTAAAGCCCATGTGCCGTGACAGAGCACTAGCACACACGAACATGGACACACAGTGTAGCAGCTTGTGCAAAGAGAGGCTCCTAAAGTCCATGTGCCGTGACAGAGCACTAGCATACACGAACATGGACACACAGTGTAGCAGCTTGTGCAAAGAGAGGCTCCTAAAGTCCATGTGCCGCGACAGAGCACTAGCACACACACACGAACATGGACACACAGTGTAGCAGCTTGTGCAAAGAGAGGCTCCTAAAGTCCATGTGCCGTGACAGAGCACTAGCACACACTCACGAACGTGGACACACAGTGTAGCAGCTTGTGCAAAGAGAGGCTCCTAAAGTCCATGTGCCGTGACAGAGCACTAGCACACACTCACGAACGTGGACACACAGTGTAGCAGCTTGTGCAAAGAGAGGCTCCTAAAGTCCATGTGCCGTGACAGAGCACTAGCACACACTCACGAACGTGGACACACAGTGTAGCAGCTTGTGCAAAGAGAGGCTCCTAAAGTCCATGTGCCGTGACAGAGCACTAGCACACACTCACGAACGTGGACACACAGTGTAGCAGCTTGTGCAAAGAGAGGCTCCTAAAGTCCATGTGCCGTGACAGAGCACTAGCACACACTCACGAACGTGGACACACAGTGTAGCAGCTTGTGCAAAGAGAGGCTCCTAAAGTCCATGTGCCGTGACAGAGCACTAGCACACACTCACGAACGTGGACACACAGTGTAGCAGCTTGTGCAAAGAGAGGCTCCTAAAGTCCATGTGCCGTGACAGAGCACTAGCACACACTCACGAACGTGGACACACAGTGTAGCAGCTTGTGCAAAGAGAGGCTCCTAAAGTCCATGTGCCGTGACAGAGCACTAGCACACACTCACGAACGTGGACACACAGTGTAGCAGCTTGTGCAAAGAGAGGCTCCTAAAGCCCATGTGCCGTGACAGAGCACTAGCATACACTCACAAACATGGACACACAGTGTAGCAGCTTGTGCAAAGAGAGGCTCCTAAAGTCCATGTGCCGTGACAGAGCACTAGCACACACTCACGAACGTGGACACACAGTGTAGCAGCTTGCATTGACACTCTGGTCCCTTTTTGCTAACCTTTTTTTTTTTTTATGTGTATTGAGTGTACTGTCTGCATGCAGGTTGGTGCACCCATGTCATGTATGAATGTACTGTCTGCAGGCAGGTTTGTGCACCTGTGTCATGCAATGCTGCAGAGGTCAGAAGAGGGTGTTGGATTCCCCTGGAACTGGAGTTAAAGATGGTTCTCAGCCGCCATGTGGGTGCTGGGGATCTAACCCAGGTCCTCTGCAAGAGCAGTCGGTGCTCTTAACAGCTGAGCCATCTCTCCAGCCCCATCTCTAACCATTTTTTAACCTGACATCTAACTGCCAGGACCAGAGACCCCTCTGTGGCTGAGGCTTTTCTTTGCCTTACGAGCCCTGAAGAGTCCTCAGGGAAGTACCAGGCTCAAGCATGCCTGCTGGAAATGAGTGAACAAACTGACTCCCTCATTGTTAGGGATGGCCTTGGGCATATTGTGTACCATGCTGCAGGGCTTTCTAGGGACAGTGAGTGCTTTGTCACTCACAAGAGTTTGCTCAGTAACAAACCTCTCACTGCCATGTTCCTTTCCCTGCCTCACTTTCTCACACCCTCCTGGTGTTTCCTAGAATCATTCCCCAAATGAATGAATGACCCTTTAAGCCTTTCTTCAGGTTAGCCAGAAAAACCCAGACTAAGATTCACAGGCAATGGTACATCACAGTCTCACATAGGTCTAAACACACACACACACACACACACACACACATATACACACACACACACACACACACACACACAATCACAAAATGCTTCTCCCCTTCCCAGAAACCCCTTATCCTGCCAGTGGAGTGCCTCCCTGCCCCATGCCATGTTGAACTCTTGTGACAACACTCACCAAGCTCAGCCTGCTTGGTAGCCCTCTCCCTGTCTGCCTGCCTTCCCTGGGGCAGACACAGTGTTAGTCACCAGCCAGCCCTGCTGAGCCAAGCATAGGGGCTGGGATACACCTGCCACTCCCTAAGTGTGCAGATCCTGAAACGGGGCTGAGGACACAGCTGTGTTCCACAAATATATGTGCAATTGAATTGCTTGCTCTTGAGTCCATAGGAAGCCCCCCTTCCTCAGCCCAGGCCTCCCAGGGAATTGTGGGAGGGATTTCCAACTGCTCCTCATGCCCATAGACTCTAGAGGTTGATTTGTCAAACAAATCTGGATGGCCTTTTTCTGTGTCATGTCAGAGATGAGTGTTCAGTACCAACCATCCAGCAGCAGGGCATGGCTGGTCTCTGCCTGGCTTCAGAGAACTCATATTCATAGGGAGAGATGAGGATAAACCCACAGCACCTAAGGAGTTGAGGCTGCAAGCAGAGGAGGCATCTCTGAAGAGGTGATGTTCAGGCTGTGAAAGACTACGGTCCTGCAAAGTAATGATATGGTGTAAGCCAGGCAGGTAGAGGGAAGAGACAAGTGCAAAGGCCAGTGTGGTGTGGTAAAAAAGGTCTGGATGTGCTCCCTGACCACATCCATCCATGGAGACCAGAAAAGTGTCCTGTACACACGGTGGTCACACAGGCCTAAGCTGAACCTTCTCAAACACTGCCACAGAAATCACCTTCAGGCCAGGCTATGAGTGGATGGGAGTGAGAGAGGACAGACCCAGGCCTGGTTCCTCCCTAACTCCAAGCCTTCTGTCATTGGCCATAGGACAGCCTGTGAGCTCATCAGGATCACTGAGGGAACCTGGTTGTCCTTATTTTATAGAGCGAGAAACTGAGGCCTGAGATGGGACCACAGAGCAAGGTAAGGTCAGAGCTGGGACTTATCTAGTTTTGTTCTCCTGGACAGAGTTTCCTAGCCTGGCCATAGTGACCTGTGCTTCTTGAGGGCAAGAGGGCAAGGCAGGGATGTCTGTTCCAGTGAGGTCCCAAGACCACCACTGCATTACAGTCATGATGCAGGGGCCTTTTAGGAACTCAAGTCACCTCCAAGAGAAGGTGACAGCAGTAGGTAGATTCTGGAAACACTGCACCCTAGATTCCCTATTGGCCTGGGCCTTGAAGACTCATCCTAGTTAATGACCAGATGAGTAGCCAGGTATAGTATATACCTGTAATCCCAATACTCAGATGGAGGCAAGAGGATTCAGAGTTCAATACCAGCCTAAGCTACACATTGAGATCCTATCTCAGAAAAATCAAGGCTCCAGGAGTTAAGGTGTTTGCTGCCTGACAATTGAAGTTCTATCCCTAGATGCCACATAAAGGTGAAAAGAAAGAATTGCCCTCTGACTCCTACACATGCACCATGGCATGTTCAAACCCCCATCTCTCTCTCTCTCTTTCTCTCTGTGTCTCTCTCTCTCTCATGCACACACACATACATACATTTTTTTTTTAAGAAAAAGAAGGGTTGGTGATGTAGCTCAGTGGTAGAGAGCTTGCTTAGCATGAACATGGCCCTGGGTCCTATCACCAGAACTGAAAAACAAACAAACAAACAAACAAACAAATAAATAAAATAATCAGCTGAATGACTCTTCTCAACTCCCAGATGGTGAGGAGGACAGGTAACATAAACGGGCCACCTTCCTGGGTGTCAGCTTGACTTGGGGTTGACAGGCCCATCATTTTTTGTTTGTTTGTTTTTGTTTTGTTTTGTTTTGTTTTTGACATGTCCTCATTCCCTTGTGGGGATTGGTTGACCATGTCTTCTGTCATCACCAGGAAGCCCATCATTTTGATAGTAAAAGTAAGCTATTGTACTCTGCAAAGGACGCCAAACTGCTTTGCATGCATGATAAAGCACAAGAGAGCTAGGAGCTTTCCAGTGCAAAGCTAACTGCTTCACACAAGCTTGGCTCCATCTCTGGCATGGGGGCAAATTCTGAAGGCCCCCCTTAAGTATTGCTGGATCTTAAACAGATTCAGACTTCTTCATCCCCCCCCCCCGGGAAAAGAGGGAGTCGGGGGAAATGGGGGGATGCCTTAGGACTAAGAGCCCAAGTTTGCAGACAGACAGGTTTTAATCCTAACTCCTTGTTTACCAAGTAGGTGTCTCAGTTTCTCCATCAGTAAAATGGCTCTGGAGTACTGCCTGCCCTGGGGCTGTTGATTAAAAGCTGTTCATTTGTAGCAGGGTGTTGGTGGGGTGCACGCCTTTTAATCCTATCAACTTGAGGAAGGCTGAGGAGGCAGATCTTTGTGAGTTCAAGGCCAGCGGTCTACAGAGTTGAAGTTCGCAGGCATAGCTGGGGCTATAGGGAGAAACCCTGGTCTCGAAAACACTAAAAAAAAAAAAAAAAAAAAAAAAAAAACTCTTTGCATTGGATTGCACAGTGACTGCAGTAAATGAAAGTTATCAGTTGCTTTCCCACCAATAGTCCAGTTCTAGGTTAGTGTTCTGCACTATGAGCAGGACTCCATGGTTGAGGGAAATCCCCTTACTCTCTGGCATCTTTGGGCATCTGGTCCTATCTTTCCATCTCAACCATCTGGAAACAGCCAGAAAATCTCTGCTGTGGGGCACAGAAACTATGGCCAACATCTTTCCCTCTCACTCTGGGGACTTGGGGTGCTAGTATTCCTGACCCCTTGTTTGCAGTGGGATAGTGGGGCATAGGAGAAAAATTTTCCTCACCTATTGTAGACTGGGCAATATGTCTTCTCATGACCTTACCAAGAGACTAAAGAGGTCGGTGGCTGGCCTGAGGCCACAGAGCCAGCTAATAGTCTAGAGCTGTGCTGGCAAAGACAGTACCTATCAGCCATACATACCCAATTACCCTTTTTGAGACAGGGTTTCCCTGTAGCCCCAGCTGTCCTGGAACTCGCTCTGTAGACCAGGCTGGCCTTGAACTCACAAAGATCCACCTGCCTCTGCCTCCCAAGTGCTAGGATTAAAGGTGTGCGCCACCACGCCCGGCACCAATTACATTTAAATGAATTAAGATGAAAACTTCAGTTCCTCACCCACACTACTCACATTTCAAGTGCTTTACAATCACAGGTGACCAGTGGCTACCATGTTGGACATAGGACATGGACATTTCATAATCCCAGAAAGTTCTTTTGGTCATCACTGGTCTAGAGCCATCAATGTCAGCCTTAGCTATCTTTTTTTTTAATTTAATTTTTATTTATTTATTTGTTTTATTTCTTTTTTTTTTTTTGCGTCTTTTCGAGACAGTGTCTCCCTGTAGCCCCAGCTGTCCGAAACTCCCTTTGTAGACCCGGCTGGCCTTGAACTCACAAAGATTCCGCCTTGTCTCTGCCTCCCAAGTGCTAGGATTTAAAGGCGTGCGCCACACGCGCGGCCATTTATTTATTTATTTTCTATGTGTAGAATGTACTGTCTGCCATGCAGTTGGTTTGTTGCACCCGATTGTCATGCAATGCCGTGGACGGTCCGAAGGAGGGGTCAGATTCCCCTGGAACTGGAGTTTCCCTGGAATTGGAGTACAGACAGTTCTCAGCCGCCATGGGAGGGTGCCTGGAACCGAACCCCAGTCCTCTGCACGAGCAGAGTCGGTGCTCTTAACCCACTAGGGCATCTCTCGCCCATATTTATTATTATTTTTATGTGTATGCGTGTTTACCTGTCTGCATGTAGGTGCGTGCACCCGTGTTTGCAATGCCATGGAGGTCAGGACGAGGGCATTGGCCTTCCCCTGGAACTGGAGTTTAACGTGGTTCATAGATGCCATGTGGGTGCCTGGGAATTTTCCCCAAAACCCTGGTCCTCTGTAAGAGAAGCAGTTGGTGCTCTTAACCACTGAGCCATCTCTCCAGCCCCAGCCTTGGCTATCTTATTGGACTTACTTGGAAAAGATTTATTATTTTTTTTTTTGTTGATTATATTTTTAAGGGATTTACCATATAAGAGGCCCACAGTTGTTTTCAGATAACATTGACGTTTGCTCAGTTTGCCATACCATTAGGCACTTGCTTGCTAGCATCCACAGATTGAGGGATGCTACCATTTGGTCTTTGTTTTTCTGGTTACTGTGCTTAACTTCCACTCAGCATGGATATTTCTAGCCTCCAGCCCATTTACCTGCCCCAAAACTCATGCTGTTTTCTTTTTTTTTTTTTTTTTTTTTGGTCTTTTTGAGAAGGGGGGACAGGGTCTCCCTGTCGCCCCCAGCTGTCCTGGAACTCCTCTGTCGACCAGGTGGCCTTGAACTACTCACAAAGATTCCCCTGCTTCTGCCCTCCCAAGTGCTAGGATTTAAACGGCATGTGCCACCAGCCTGCTCGATGTCCTCTTTTTCTTTACCACTGCATAGAACTCCATTATGTCGATGTACCACATTTTCTTATCCACTAATCAGTTGAGGAGCACTTGGGTTGGTTCCAGCTCCTGCTATTGTGAGAGAGATGAAATAACATGGCTGTGCATGTCTCTCTGCAGTAAGATGAGTCCTTGAGGGTACATGCTAGGAGTGGCATGGCTGGGTTGGGTGCAAGTTCATTCAGGTCTTCCAAGGGTTCTCCCACACTGCTTTCACAGTTTACATTCCCAACCAGCAGTGGATGATGTTGCCCTTTCCCCACAACCTCTCCAGCACCTGGTATCATTTGTTTTCTGGTTCCTAGCCAGTCTTATGGAGTATAGTAATATGATATCTTAAAGGGTTTTCATTTGACATTTCCTTAATGATTAGCTGTTGAACACTTCTTAATATGTTTCTCATCCTCTCTAATTCCTCACTTGTGATGTCTATGTCACTCTCTTGTTCTCCTCTATTGATGGGTGCATCTTGTTTTCTTCTTTTCTTTTGAGTAGTTTCATAGCTCTGGAATCAATCTTTTCAGCTGTCTTCTGCAGTGGTAAGGTTTCCTCACCACTCTGTGGGATTTCTCTTACTTTCTTGATTGTTTGCTTTTGATGTACAGAAGCTTTTGATTAGTTTAATGAGGTCCCCATTTGTCCAATTGTCGACCTTAATTCTTGTGCGTGCGGTGTGTGATTTTAGGAAGTCTTTTCCTACGCCTTGTCTTGTAGTCTGCTGCTGGCCCGACTTTGTTTTCTATTGCCTTCAGATTTTGTGGTTTCACACTGAGGTCCCCTTAATTCCATCTGAGTTGATTTTTTTACAGGGGGAGAGGTAGGGGTTTAATTTCCATTTTCATGTCCTTCTACAAATGGTGAATCCAATTTTGCCAGCACCAATCGCTGAAGATGCTTAGTTTCTTCCATTGAGTTTTTTTGACCCCTTTGTTGAATATAAGATGGCTGAAATTGTATGTGCTCAGATTTGGATCTTTGGGTTTGTTCCATTGGTCACGGGTTTGTTTTTGTGCCAGAACCCCATGCTGTTTTTTTTGACTATAGCCCTGTAGTAATAGTTTGGATCGTATAGAGATCCCCCCTGGGGTACTCTTTTCACTCAGGTTGTTTTTGGGCTATTCAGGGTCTTTTTTTTTCCAAATGAAATTAAAGGACTTTTTTTTCCAAGCCTGTGAAGAAGCTCTTGGGGATTTTATGTGATTACATTAAATCTATAACAAGAGTTTTGGGTAGTATGGACATTTTTTACTATATTAATTTTCACAATCCATGAGCATGGGAGGTTGTTCCATCTTCTGATGTCTTCGTCAATTTCCTTCTTCAAGGGGTTAAAATTTTTGTTGTAGAGATCTTTGGTGCCTTTGTTAGGTTTGTTCCTAGGTAATTTTAAATTGTTTTTGAGCGATTGAGTGGGAAGGTCTCTTTGATTCCTTCTTCAGTTGCTTGTTGTTGTGGAGGTAAAAAAAGGCTACTGGGGGCTGGAGAGATGCCTAGCGGTTGGGGGGAGGGCCGACCGCCAATTTACAGAGGACCCGGGTTCGATCCCCAGCACCCACAGGGGGCGGAGAGCCCGTCTGAAACTCCAATTCCAGAGAACTCAAGTTCCAGGGGAGACTGAGACCCTCTTCTCTTTTGACGTCCGCGGCATTGCACGGCACGGGTCAACAAACCTGCATGCAGACAGTACATTGATACACAGACCGAAATAAAAAAAAAAAAAAAAAAAAAAGAAGGGCTACTGATTTTTCTAGTTATTTGTATCCTGCCACTTGTTCCCAAAGCTCTGTAGTTTTCTAGGATTTTTCTGGTGGAGTTTTTCAGCATCCCTTAAGTAAATAATCATATCATCAGCTAAAAGGGATAGGTTGACTTCATCTTTTCCAATTAGATAAGCCTTATAGTTTTCTTTTTCTTGTCTTATTGCCTTAGTTAGTGTTTCAAGCACTATAATTGAAGAGGAGCAATGATGACAGGGGGTAGCCTTGCAGAGTTCCTACTTTAAAGGGAATGCTTTGTGGTTCCCCAGTTAGGATGATATTAGCTGTGATTTCCTGTATAGTGCTTTGATTCATTGAGGAATGATCCCGTCCATCGCATTCCCTCTAGAACGTAAGCAATGAAGAGATGCTGGTTTTGGAAGGTTGTTTCCACGGTCAGTTGAGATGATCATGTGGCTTGTGTCTTTCAGACCATTTATAATGCTTGAATATTTGATTTTCGTATGTTGAAACCATCCCTGCTCTCTGGTATGAATCCAACGTGGTCTTAATGTGGGTCTGTATGTCATTTGCCAGTATCCTGTTTGGAGTTTTGGCATCTGTTTCATTAATGAGATAGGTCTAGAGTTCTCCTTTCTGGTTTTTATCTTTGCCTGGTTTTTTGGATAATAAGTATGCGGGCTTCATAAGAAGGAATTTGGGAGAACTACCTCTGTATCCCTTCTAATAATATTCGGTAATAATGGGTGTAGGTCTTTCTGAAATGTTTTTCTAGAATTCTGCCATGAAACTGCTGGGCCTGGGCTTTTTTTAGTTGGGTTTTTTTTTTTTTTTTTTTTTTTCAATTTCTTCATGTATTTCAGGGTCTGTTTAAGCTGTCCCGATCTCTTTCTTGGTTGAGCTTTGGTGCTTCCCATGGACTTCAGATATATTCATCAATTTCATCTAGGTTTTCAAACTTGGTAGAGTTGGGTTTTTGAAATATTCCCGTATGATGGGATCTTTCATTGGTCTGTTGTGATATTTTCCCTGTTTCATCACAGATTGTATTGATTTGAGTTGTTCCTTCTTTCTTTTTTTTTTTTTTTTTTTTTTTTTTTTTTTTTTTTTTTTTTTTTATCTTTTCAAAGAACAACTTTTGGCTTCATTGATTTTTTGTATTTTTCTTTGTTTTCTTTTCATTGATTTCTGCTCTGATTTTTTGTTATGTCTTCCTGCTAATGCGTTTAGGGTTCATCTGTTTTTTTTTTTTTTTTTTTTTTTTTTGTTGTGGTGTTAGATCGTTCACTTGTGCTGTTTTCTGTTTTTCTAATTAGGCATCCAGCTCTAACTAACTACCATCTTAGGACTGCTTTAAAGTTTCCCATAGGTGTTGTTGTGTTGTATTACCATTGTCCCATATTCACTCCTGGAATGCTTTATTTCTTTCTTCATCTCTTCCTTGACCCATTCCATTACTCAAGAGTGTATTGTTTAGTCTCCATGGTGTTCTGTAGATAGTAGGGCTTCTCCTGGTGTGGAGAGTTTGAGCTTGATGTTTGTGGTCTGATAGAGGCATGAAATTATTTCAAATCTTGTTGTATTGTGGAGGTTTTCTCTGGTGTCCCAATATGTGTCAATTTTGGAGAATTTCCATGGGGTGCTGAGTAGAAGTGTTCTCTGGTAATTAGGGTGGAATATTGTCGGTTAGATGTCTGTGAGGTCCATTTGGTGTAATCACATCAGTCATTCAGATGTCTCTTTGTTTTATTCTTTGTCCTGTGCGACCTCCAAAGGTCTTATTGGGGTATTGAAGTCCCTTAATTTTAGTGTGCTGTGGTTAATCTTGCCTTGTGGTCCTGGAGAATTTGTCTTTATAAATGTTTTGGTGCACCATAGTTTGGTGTGTATATATTCACAATTGTGAAAAACGTTCTTTGGTGAATTGTTCCTTTGATAAAAATGTATGTCCGTTGTCCTCTTCGGAGTTCTTTACTTTGAATCTATTTTGTGTATACGAAAACAGCAACACCTGCTTTTCTTTTTTTTTTTTTTTTTTTTTTTTTTTTTTTTTTTTTATCCTTTCACTTTTAGGTGGTACCAGAATCCTTGAAGGTAAGATGGTTTCTTGTAGACAGCATATAGATGGGTTCCTGTTTCCTAATCCAATCCCCAGTCTATGTCAGTTTGATTGGGGGGTTTATTCCATTAATATTTTTTTTATTAATTTTATTTATTTGTCTGTATGTGTAAGGAATGTACTGTCTGCATGCAAGTCCTGTGCACCCGTGTCCCGGGCGACTGCCGGGGAGTTCAGAAGGGGGCTCAATTCCCCTGGAACTGAGTTCTCCTGGAAATTGGAGTTTCCAGACGGTTCTCACCGCCATGTGGGTGGGCTGGGGGATCGAACCCGGGTCCTCTGTAAGAGCGGTCGGCGCTCTTAACCCCGCTAGGCTATCTCTCTCCTCTCTCCAGTCCCCTAGTCCTTAGTAGTTTAAGGTTATAACTGAAAGATGCATGTGTGCTTCCTTCGACCCTTATTAATCCAGTTGAGTTTTTTTGGTTTAGGTTCCTACTTCTGCAGTTATGTCTTTTTAATTGATTTCTCTTTCCAGGTGCCTGGGATTGGTTTGCGCCTCTTCTGTCCGTTGAATTGCTTCAAGTATTTTTTTTTTTTTTTTTTTTTTTTTTATTTATTTCTCTTTCGTATTTTTTTTTTTTTTTTTTTTTTTCACTTTTCAAGACAGGGTTAGGCTGGCCTTGAACTCACAAAGATCCACCTGCCTCTGCCTCCCAAGTGCTAGGATTAAAGGCATGTGCCACCATGCCCAGCCGCACATGTATTCTTTCATCTTCTTTGTGTCATGTAAGATTTTTCTCTCTCCAAGTATAATCGACATTTTTGCTGGGTATAGTAACCTGGGTTGGCATCTATAGTCCTTTAACACTGGGAATACTTTGCTCCATGTTCTTCTTGCTTTCATAGTTTGCACTGAGAAGTCAGTTGTAATTCTGATAGGTTTCCCCTTATATGTAACTTGTTTTTCTCTTCTGGCTTTCAGAAGTTTGTCTTTGTTTTGGGCATCTAGCATTTTAACTATGATATGGCAAGGAGAGTTTCTTTTCTGATCTTGTGTGTTTGGAGCCCTATGTGCTTCTTGTATTGTATGAGTTTGTCTTTTTTTAGTTTGGGGAAATTTTCATCTATTATTCTGTTGAAGATCTGATCAATACCATTCTCTTGGGATTCTTCTCCTTCCTCTATTCCTATGATGTGGAGGTTTGATCTTTTCATAGTGTCCCACAATTCCTGGTTGTTCCACTTTTGTGTATTTTTAAAATTTTCATAATCTTTACTTGAGGTTTTTTAGTTGTTCTGTGTTATCTTCCAGGTCTGATATTCTTTGTTCTGCTTCCTCCATTCTATTTCTGAGGCTTTTTCCATTCCTTTCTTCTTGATTGGATGAGTGTTTCATTTCCTTTTTCATTCTGATTTCTTTAGTATTTCCACTTCCTTTTGGAGCTCCTCAATCTCTTCCTGTAGCTATTTCTTTCACTGGTTGGTTTCCTTATCTTTTTCAACATAGGATCTTTTCAGTGTTTCCACTTCCTTCCGGAGTTTGTCATTCTCTCTCTCTAGGTCCTTCTTGAGTTTTTCATTCTCTTTTCTTAATTCTTTGACTTGCTCTTTATAGTCTTGGACTTCTTTAAGTATGTTCACAATTGTACTTTTAATATTTGTGCCCTGGGCCATCCCCAGGGGGATCCCAGTGTAGGAGTCTTCCACAGGGTTGGTAGAGCTTGGTGTGAATTATCCTGCACCTTTCCCATGTTGTTTCTTCTTTTTGTCCCTGGCATGTGGTTTCTCTTTGCCTGTATTCCAGTGTGAATCCTAAATGCCTCTTCATTGTGTTGAAGGCTTGCTTTGCTTGCCTCCTTCAGATGCCTTTGTTGTTTGTTTGTTTGATTGATTTGTTTTTCTCCTTTTCTCCTTGCTTATGAATTGTTGACTTGTCTAAGCTTTAGGCTTTCTATTGGAAGACTAACTCACTCTTCCCTTTCTGTTCTGAAGGTTCTCCAAATAATCTACTTGGACACTCCTTCAGCAATCCCAGTTGGCTGGGGCCGGGGTGGGGGTGGGGGGGTTGAGCCTGGCCCCTTAGACTACTCTGTCATCCTGACATGGTGAGGCCATGGATTTGATCTCTAGTACTCCATACACTGGGCATGGTCACACATGCCTGTAATCCCAGCATTTAGGAGGAATATGGGAATATGGGCCAAAGCTAGGTGCTTATTCAGAAGGACTCCCTTTAATATGCCTATCAGCAAAGTTTTTTTTGTTTGTTTGTTTTTTATCAGAGTGGCCATTGCTGTTGGATGGAGGAGCAGGGCTGGGTGAGCCCCACTGGATCTCTTCTCACTCTGGGATATAGCCTGCTTTTAGAGAAAGTTGACACACAGGGGCATACCATCTCCACAAAGGCTCTCTCTCTCTCTCTCTCTCTCTCTCTCTCTCTCTCTCTCTCTCACAACACACAACCCCACACACACACCACCACACTAAATAATAGATAATAAAAAATAAACATAAACTGGGCATGGTGCGTCACACATCTCTATGCTCAGGCACTTGAGAGGCGGAGGCAGACAGCAGCTCTCTGAGGATTGGGCCAGGCTTGGTTTAACATAGCAAGGTTCTAGGCCAGCGGGGGCTCAGGAGATCTTTTCTCAAAAAGCCCCCCCCCCCCCCCCCCCCCCCCCGGCTGGAGAGATGCTCAGCGGTGTAAGAGCACTGAACTACTCTTGCAGAGGACCCGGATTTGATTCCCAGCACCCACATGGCAGGCTTAAGAACCATCTTTAACTCCAGTTCCAGGGGAATCTGACGCCCTCTTCTGACCTCCGAGGCATTGCACAAGATAGGAGCACCAAACCTACATGCAGAGAGTAACATTCATACACATAAAAAATAGTAAATAAGGGCTGGATGAGATAGTCTATAGCAGTTTAGAGGGATGACTACTCTTGCAGAGGACCGTGGGTTCGATCCCCAGCACCCACATGCAGCTTAGAAAAAGACTCGTTCTCTAACTACCAATTCAGGAGAACTCCAGTTCCAGGGGAATCTGGACCCTCTTCCGACCTCCCGCCGGCTATTGCACGACACGGGTGCACAAACTACACGCAGACAGTACATTCATAACACAAAATAAAATTACAAAAAATAGTAAATAAGGTAAAAAAGACCCCCCCAAAATAAATAAGTAAATAAAATAAATAATAAAAACAAACTGCCCTTCTTTATCCATTTGTGCCTCATGATCTAAGGCTCCCTTGGCCCTTAAGAGCAGTTTTCCTTAGTTACTCTTATTCCTGCCTCTTTTCTCAAGCTGAGAGGTAGCCCCACCCTCATAGACCCTATTACAATCAAAGTGCAACCTTGCAATGACTCATCTGTTTTCTCATCAAATATTTACTCCACCCTTCATCAGGGAGTCTTGGTACAGTCCCATCTGGCCCCTGGAGCTGATCTTCTCAGGGCTATAAAACAACAGTGAAGAAGGAAGTACATACAGTGTGCCACACCAGTGATCCCATCAATGAGAGGTGCCGGCAGGAGGGTGGAGAGTTCAAGGTCAGCCTGAGCTACACAGAAAGACCCTGTTTAAAAAAAACAAAAAACAAAAAGGGGCGGAGAGGATGGCAGGTGGTTAAGAGCGCTGTTGCTCTTGCAGAGGACCAGGTTGATTTTCCCAGCACCCACATGGCGGCTAAGAACCGTCTTTCAACTCCAGTTCCATGGGAATCAGACACCCTCTTCTGACCTCCGTGGCATTGCACGACCGGGTGCACAAACCTACATGCAACGGTACACTCATACACATAAAAAATTAAAAATAAGGGGCTGGAGAGATGGCCTAGCGGTTAAGAGCGCCGACCGCTCTTACAGAGGACCCGGGTTCGATCCCCAGCCCCCACATGGTGGGGCGAACCGTCTGAAAACTCCGATTCCAGGAAAACTCCAGCTCCAGGGAACCCGACACCCTCTTCGACCTCCTCGGCGTTGCACGGCACGGTGCACAAACTTGCATGCAGACAGATACATTGATACACATACAAAATAAATAAAATAAAATGCCGGGCGTGGTGGCGCACGCCCTTAATCCTAGCACTTGGAGGGCAGAGGCACGCAATCTCTGAGTCCGCGGCCAGCCTGTGTCTCACAGGAGTGAAGTTCCAGGACGCGCAGAGACTACAGGAGAAGCACCCTGTCCCTCAAAAAAAAAGACCAAAAAAAAATTAAAAATAAAATAAAAATACTGGGTGTGGTGGCACATGCCCTTAGTCCTAGCACTCCTGGAGCAGAGGTGGGTAGGTCTTTGAGTCTGAGGCCAGCCTTGTCTACATAGGGAGTTCCAGGCCAGCCGGTGCTAAGTAGTGAGAACTTGTCTCAAAAAACAAAACGACAAAAAAAAAAAAAAGGAAGAAAAGAAGTCAACAAATAAATCCATTGTGAAAAAAAAAAGAAAAAAAATCCATTGTGTTGCTGGCCATGGTGGCACATGCCTTTGATCCCAGCACTCTGGAGGCAGAGGCAGATAGATTAAAGGCCAGCCTGATCTACATAGTGAGTTCTAGAACAGCTGGACCTACAGGGAGACCCTGTCTCAAAATAACAAAAATAAATAAATAAATAAATAAATAAATAAATAAATAAATCCGCTGTGTCAGACAATGATAAGTCACTGGAGGAAAATGAAGCAGAGAAAAAGGAAGGAGAGAGCAATGTTTTAAAATAGGGTGGAGAGGGAGGAGGTGGGTTCAACTTGGTCAGGGCTCAAGGTAATGTTTGAAGAAGTCCTAATGGAGGTGATTGGACCAAACCAAGTAGGTACAGTGTAAGAGTCCTGAGCTGCGTACATTCTTTTTCAAGGATTGGTAAGGAGGCCAATGTGGCAGGAGGTGGCTAGGGGTGGAGGCAGGAAGGCGTTGGCTTGATCAATGGCTCAGAGGAAGTATGAAGTCACATACTTCATATTAAGTGACAGTCCAACATCAAGCTTGGACATGAATGAATAGCTCATGGGATCTCCCCACCCCTGCCATGGTAGGTACATTATGATTATTTTTTAATTATGAACAAGAGTCTGGGAAAAGTGGTATGACTCTTACTAGCAGCTTGGAGGTAGCAAGCCCCAGATTCATCCCCGGGCCTGCCAAACCCTGGACACAAGCCCTCCAGCCTGCGCCCTTCAAACCAAGACCATCAGCAGGTACAGAGTAGACTAGCTGAGTGCATTTGAATGGCTTTCTAAGCTGTACTGGGCTGGGCTAGGGTAAAAGGTAGGGCATGATCTTAGCCTTTCTCTTCCTTTTCATCCCATCCTGGGTGGCCTTAGGCATTAGGTTGAGTAATGATGATGCGATAAGAAGTTCTTGCAGGAGGATATATCTGTGGGCTTTGTACCAGGACATAGAGTTCCCTGCTATAGGGAGCATGAAAAAGGAATTACTATGGCTGGTGAAAGGTCTTAGTGGTTAAAGAGTGCTTGCTGCTGTTGCCGAGGATCAGGGTTCAGTTCCCAGCCTCAACCACCTGTATGGGCTCACAACCACCTGTAACTCCAGATCAGGGAATTGAAGGCCCCAGGCCTCCAAGAGCACCTGCAGGCACTCAGTGCACATAAACTCAAACAAACACACATACATACACATAAATAAAATAAATAAATCTTTAAGAAGAAAAAGAAGTTCCCCTTCCAGTCCCCTCAGCCTTAAGACTCCTCCTCAAACATTGAACTCCTCCACAACATGGAGGCCTGAGTAAGAACTACAATCTAGTTTAATGGATGTGCCAGGGAGGTAAGAAGTCCTGCCAATGAAGTGGGGTCCCCCACTCCCCTTCTCTGTTGTAGAGAGGGAAAGAATGGGATTTGGGAAGATCTGGAGGAGACCTGGAGATTAAGCAGAATCTTCCAGTGACTCTCACTTTGAGCACAACCAATATTTGTAAGCCATTTTATTTTTTTTTATATATATATATTTTTTAATTTTATTTATTTCTGTATGTGTATGAATGTACGGTCTGCATGCAGGTCTGTGCACCCGTGTCGTGCAACGCCGCGGAGTTCAGAAGAGGGTCTCGGATTCCCCTGGAACTGGAGTTCTCCTGGAATTGGAGCTTCAGACGGTTCTCAGCCGCCATGTGGGTGCTGGGGATCGAACCCGGGTCCTCTGTAAGAGCGGTCGGCGCTCTTAACCGCTAGGCCATCTCTCCAGCCCTGTAAGCCATTTTATAGAAGTTCCTCTGTGCACGTGCGTGTATGTATGTATGTTTGTCTTTTTTTTTTTTTTTTTTTTTTTTGGTCTTTTTGAGACGGTTCACTTTAGCCCAGAGTATTTGGGAACTAAATCTGTAGACCAGGGCTGGCCTTGAACTCACAAAGGAACAAATTCCACCTGCCTCTGCCTCCCGAGTGCTAGGATTAAAGAAGTGTGCCCACCATGCCCTGTGTGTTATTTTAAAACAGGGGCTCCTTATGTAGCCCACCCTGCTCCTCTACCTTTTTTTAAAAACATATTATTTATTTTTAATTATTTTTATTGTGTGGACACATAGGCATGTGGCGGTCAAAGCACAACTCGAAGGTTGGTTTTCTCCTACCTGTGGGTTCTGGGGACTGAACTCAAGTTGTTAGGTTGGCAGCCAGTGCCTTTGCCTGCTAGCTATCTCTGCCACTTTACTTTAAAAAAAGAATTATATTTATTTATTTATTTATTTATTTTATTTGTATGTGTCTATGTGTGTATGTGTGTGGTTGTGCATGCCTATACGGACATAGAAGTCAAAGATCCTTTGGGGCTGGGTGGGTGTAGAAGGCATGGCTCGTCACATGGGTGCTGGGATAACTCAATGTCCTCCGGATCATACAGCAGCACCGTTAACGCTGCTGAGCCATATCTCCAGTTCCCCTTTTCACTTTTATTTTGAAGACAGGGTCTTACTAAAGTTTCCTCCAGGCTACCTTGAATTATTCTACAGGCAAGGCAGGCCTGAACTTGTGATTTTCTGCCTCAGCCTCAAGTAATTATAATTATAGGACTGAGCTATTGGGCTGCTTAAATTCAGTTTTCTAAATTGTAAGCTCCTATAAACCAGGCCTGTTCAACTGATAAGAGTGACAAAACCCAAACCAAAGGGGACCAAAAACCCGCCTAACAATACAACCCAATAATAAAAGAAGTCTTAAGTTTAGTAGCTATATATTTCTGTATTTAATTTTATCCCCTCTATCTTCCCCCCTTAAATGTTTATCTGGCTATGGAGAACACATTGTGTCCTGCTCTAACTTATTCCATAGTGTGTGAAACTGGGTTTCAGGCTTTGCCTTGCCCTATGGGGCTCCATTTTACAAAGCAGCAGTTGGCTCTATTGTGAATACAAATACAGAGGTAAAATGACTTTATATCTTGTTTGTACATGCAGATATTATTGCCTATCCAGGAACCAACCATGACACACAGACTGATATAAACTTATTCCTACAAATAAAAAGGTACTTATCAAAATAGACTGGGGAACAACAGCCGTGGCATTTAAAATAATCGTTAGACATACCACCAGTTCTATTGACTTCGAGATTTATTCACACGAGACCAGATTGATTGATTTTTGCAGCACCTCTCACCTAGATCATCCATAAAAAAAAAGAAATTCTCTGCGCGCGGAGAGATAGCCTAAGCGGATTAAGGAGCACTGACTGCTCTTGAAGAGGAACCTGGGCTTCCAATCCCCAGGCAATCCACATGGCGGCCAAGACAACCGTCCTGTAATCTCCAATCTTTCACGGAGAAACTCAGCCATTCCGGGGATATCCGAGACACTCTTCTGCACCTCCCCGCGGCATTGCATCGACACAGCCGTTGCTACACAGAACTCAAATGCAGACCAGTACACTTCATACTATCTACACAAAATTAATATAAAATTACTTAAAAACCAAAAATATCGAATAACTTCTACCAGCCAATGGCCAACCAGCTTCTTCCTAACCTTGAATTTTCAATNTTTTTTTGGTCTTTTTGAGACAGGGTCTCCCTGTAGCCCCAGCTATCTTGGAACTCACTCTGTAGACCAGGCTGGCCTTGAACTCACAAAGATCCACCTGCCTCTGCCTCCCGAGTGCTAGGATTAAAGGTGTGCACCACCATGCCCGGTGTGTGTGTCTTTTAAAACAGGGTCTCATTATGTAGCCCCACCTGCTCCTCTACCTTTTTTTAAAAACATTTATTTATTTATTTATTATTTTTATTTGTGTGGACACATAGGCATGTGGCGGTCAAAGCACAACTCGAAGGAGTTGGTTTTCTCCTACCTGTGGGTTCTGGGGACTGAACTCAAGTTGTTAGGTTTGGCAGCAAGTGCCTTTGCCTGCTAAGCTATCTCCTGCCACTTTACTTTAAAAAAGATATTTATTTATTTATTTATTTATTTATTTATTTATTTGTATGTGTCTATGTGTGTATGTGTGTGGTTGTGCATGCCTATACGTGGACATAGAAGTCAGAAGATCCTTTGGGGCTGGGTGGGTGTAGAAGGCATGGCTCGTCACATGGGTGCTGGGATCTGAACTCATCCTCGTGATCATACAGCAGGCACCGTTAACTGCTGCTGAGCCATATCTCCAGTCCCCCTTTTCACTTTTTATTTTGAGACAGGGTCTTACTAAATTTCCCAGGCTAGCCTTGAATTAATTCTACAGGCCAGGCAGGCCTTGAACTTGTGATTTTTCTGCCTCAGCCTCAAGTAATTATAATTATAGGACTGAGCTATTGGGCTGCTTAAATTCAGTTTTCTAAATTGTAAGCTCCTATAAACCAGGCCTGTTCAACTGATAAGAGTGACAAAACCCAAACCAAAGGGGACCAAAAACCCGCCTAACAATACAACCCAATAATAAAAGAAGTCTTAAGTTTAGTAGCTATATATTTCTGTATTTAATTTTATCCCCTCTATCTTCCCCCCTTAAATGTTTATCTGGCTATGGAGAACACATTGTGTCCTGCTCTAACTTATTCCATAGTGTGTGAAACTGGGTTTCAGGCTTTGCCTTGCCCTATGGGGCTCCATTTTACAAAGCAGCAGTTGGCTCTATTGTGAATACAAATACAGAGGTAAAATGACTTTATATCTTGTTTGTACATGCAGATATTATTGCCTATCCAGGAACCAACCATGACACACAGACTGATATAAACTTATTCCTACAAATAAAAAGGTACTTATCAAAATAGACTGGGAACACACAGGCACACGGGCATCTTAAAATCATGTTAGAAACACCAGTCTTGAGAGATTATTCAACAGACCAGATTGATGAGTATTGCAGCACCCTCACCTAGATACCATAAAAAAAAAGACATCTAGGGCTGGAGAGATAGCCTAGCGGTTAAGAGCACTGACTGCTCTTGCAGAGGACCCGGGTTCAATCCCCAGCATCCACATGGCGGCTAAGAACCGTCTGTAACTCCAATTCCAGGAGAACTCCAGTTCCAGGGGAATCCGAGACCCTCTTCTGACCTCCGCGGCATTGCACGACACAGGTGCACAGACCTACATGCAGACAGTACACTCATACATATACAAAAATAAATAAAATTAAAAAAAAAAAAAAGAAAGACATCTAACAGTTCAATGGCAACAGCTTCTCCAACCTGACTTTCAATGTCCGGTCATCCAGACACCTACATACATCAAGGAACCAATAGGTGGAACTCCTGATGGTCCCCAGGACTTCAGCTCAGCCCCCTTCTCCATGCTTTAACTTAGCCCATTCAAATGTTTACCCATCCCTAGGATGACCCTGTGCCTCTGCAGCCCTTACGCCTCTGCAGCTCGACCTTGCAGTTGGGCTCTGGGCACTGCCAGCAATTGTGTGTGTTAATGAGTTTAACCATTTACAGTAAGTAGCTCTTTGCACCTGTCTCAGTTCTCTGCCTCTTGCTCCAGTAAGGCTTCTTTGAACTCCCTAGCTTCTTAAACCCTTTTGGATATAACTTACATATATTGATAATATTGATAAATCTATCTATTTATCTATCTATCTATCATTATTATGTGAAGGGTAACAAATGATCTGAGGATATTAGTAATCAAGACTGGAATAATGGTAGCTGGAGATATAGCTCAGTTGGTATAGTGCTTGCCTAGCATGCAGAAAGGCCTGGGTTCAATCCCCACCATTACATAAATCAAATATGATGGTGCATACCTTTAGTTCCAGCATTCAGTAGAGACAGAAATGTCAGATACTCAAGGTTATCCTCAGTTACATAACAAGGTGGTAACCACCCTATGCTACAAGAGAACTTGTCTCAAAAAAAAAAAAATCAGACTGATGTAAAAGAACCTGTGGCTGCTGACAGCCAGGCATCAAAGGAAATTCAAGGAAAATCGGGACTGCCTGGTATTTGTAGCAAACTAAACTGACATAGCTTGGGAATTTGTTAGTCAATAATTTTTTTTATTTTAAAAAATATTTCATTATTGTGTGTATGACTGTATGTATGTGAGTGCACCCATGTCATGCTGTGCCTTCAGAGGTCAGAAGGTGCTGGATCCTGTGCTGGATAGCTTTTGTGTCAACTTGACACACCTGGGTTGAGGGAGCCTCAGTTGGGGAATTGGCTCCATTGGACTGGCCTGTGGCCACAACTGTGGAGTACTGTCTTGATTGTTGGGCAATGTGGGAGGGCTCAGCCCACTATGGGTGGTGCCACCCTGGGCAGGTTGTTGTGTATGGTATAAGAAGGCAGGCTGGGCATGAGCCAGAGGAGCAAGCCAGTGAACAGCATTCCTCCATGGCCTGTGCTTCAGCTCCTGCCTCCAGGTTCCTGCCCTGAGTTCCTGCCTTGGGCTCCCTAAGTGATGAACTGTGACCCAGGAGATGTAAGCTGGATAAACCCTTTCCTCCCCAAGTTGGTGTTGGTCAGAGTGTTTTGTCACAGCAATGGAAGACAAACCAGAACAGATCCCAACTGGAGTTATGGATGGTTTTTAGCCACCATGTGGGTGCTGAGAACCAAACCCAGGTTCTCTGCAAGAGCAGACAGTGCTCTTAACCCCTGAGCCATCTCTCCAGACACTGTAGAAAGATACAAATGTGGGGCTGGCGAGATGGCTCAGCAGTTAAGAGCACCAACTGCTCTTAGAGAGGACCGGGGTTTGATTCCCACCACCCACATGGTGGCTAAGAACCATCTTTAACTCCAGTTCCAGGGGAATCTGATGCCCTCTTCTTACCTCCGCAGCATTGCACAACATGAGTGCACTAACCTGCATGCAGACAGTACACTCATACAAATAAATAATAAAGAACTGGGCGTGGTGGCGCACGCCTTTAATCCTAGCACTTGGGAGGCAGAGGCAGGTGGATCTTTGTGAGTTCAAGGCCAGCCTGGTCTACAGAACAGCTCCAGGCCAGCTGGGACTAAAGGGAGACCCTGTCTCAAAAAGACCAAAAAAAAAAAGTAAAATAAAAGAATAAAAAGATACAAATGTATGTCATGTTTCTCACATGGTGAGCTCCTCACACTGACAATACTATTGGTGGGAAGACTTGAAAATTGACCTTTGATCAGTGTTGAACAATTCCAGAATGTATGTGAACTTTTTTTATCTTTTTGAGACAGGGTCTCCCTGTAGCCCCAGCTGACCTGGAACTCACTATGTACACCAGGCTGGCCTTGAACTCACAGAGATCCACCTGCCTCTGCCTCCTGAGTGCTGGTATTAAAGCTTGTGCACCTCACCGAGTTGACAGCTCACAGAGTTCAGTGTCTAAATTAAGTAATCTGAACATTCCGAATGTAAAGGAACCAGTTCTTATATTCCACGATGTGGGTCCTAGGGATTGAACTCCAGCTGCAAGAGCCTTGAGCCATCTCACCAGACCTTTGTTTTTAACTATGTGTACACGTGTATGAGTTTTTGGACAGGTATGTAAACGTGAGTGCAGGTGCCTGTGGAGGTCCAGAGGGGTTACAGGAAGTTGTGAGGTATCAAATGTGGGTGCTGGTCATTGAAATTATGTCCTCTGGAGAAGCAGTACATGCTCTTAAAAGCTGAGCCATTTCTCCAGCCCAAGACATTCTTTTAGGTCCAAAAGATGCCCTTCTCCACCTGCCGGCTCCCTCCAAGGTGCCAATTTCTGAGTTTACTGTCCTTGTAGATCCAGGGACATGCAGTCTCAGACATCGGTATGTGTTAAGAAGGGCCTAGCCAAATCCTAACTAGTGTTGGAATCCGGACAAGTTGGCCTGCACAGGAGCGGTGGTGGAAGGTTCTTGAATCTTACAGACAGTTGAGGTCAGGTGCAGGTCGGTAAGATGCCCATAGGGAAACAGAGTGAAGGAAAGGTCCCGGCTTTAGGACTGCAGAAAGCGAGAAAGTACGGCATCTGGTGGTCAGGCCTCAGGATTGCTGCTGCTGCTGCTGCTGCTGCTACTACTGCTTTTTTTGAGACAGGGTCTCCCTTTAGTCCCAGCTGACCTGGAGCTTGCTATGTAGACCAGGCTGACCTTGAACTCACAGAGATCCACCTGCGTCTGCCTCCCAAGTGCTAGGATTAAAGGCGTGCACCACCATGCCCAGCTGCTGCTCCTTTTGTTAATCATTTTGTTTTCTGGTCTCCCTGTAACCCCAGCTGGCCTGTAGGCCAGGCAGGCGTTGAATTCACAGAGATTCGCTTACCTCTGCCTCCCGAGTGCTGGGATTAGAGGCGTGAGCCATCACTCCGGGCACTAAAGACGGTTCTTAGCCGCCATGTGGGTGCTGGGAATCGAACCCGGGTCCTCTGCAAGAGCAGTCAGTGCTCTTTAACCGCTGTGCCATCTCTCCAGCCCCTCGGGTTCTTTTTCATTTTTGGGGAGGGGTCTTTTCGAGCCAGGGTCTCCCTGTAGCCCCTGCTGGCCTGGAACTCACTCTGTAGACCAGGCTGCCCTTGAACTCACAAAGATCCGCCTGCCTCTGCCTCCCAAGTGCTAGGATTAAAGGCGTGCGCCACCACACCCGGCTACCTCGGGTTTTTTTGTTTTTTTTTTTTTTATTTATTTCCGTATGTGTATGAATGTATTGTCTGCATGCAAGTCTGTGCACTCGTGACGTGCAACGCCGCGGAGGTCAGAAGAGGGTGTCGGTCTCCCCTGGAACTGGAGTTCTTCTGGAATTGGAGTTTCAGACGGCTCTCGGCCGCCATGTGGGTGCTGGGGATCGAACCCGGGTCCTCTGCAAGAGCGGTCGGCGCTCTTAACCGCTAGGCCATCTCTTCAGCCCTCGGGTTCTTTTCTTAAACCCAGCAAGAACTCCGGACTCCTGAGTGATGGGAATATTTCTAATTTTTTCAGACATATAATTTATAATAGCTTCTCCGGGCTGAACCACATTCCCTCAAATAACCTATGAGTAAGCTGGCCCTCAGAGCAGACGTTTTTCCCGAGGTCACACAGCGATCCAGGTCGAACTAAGAATCGAACCTAGGTCTCTCCACTACATGATTCCGAATGACTCTAGTTATTTGTACATGGTTATCTTAAGTGCATTCGGAGGAGGGAACAATTTAGAGCTCCCAAGAGGCTGAAAATTCGTTCTCAACGGCGTCTTGAGAGAAGCTTTATGCGAACACCAAACACCACCAGCTGTGTCCTCCTTCCGGGTTTAAGGATGATAAAGCTCGGCCCACCCCCGGGGCATCGCGGGAAATGTAGTTCTATTTTTCCTCCGACTGCAGGGTATAGGCCCCATAGAACTTCATATCCCGGAACGCTGCGCGCACTGTCACGTGGATTGGGCAGAGCTCCGAAGAGGAGAAACGCTCCTCTAGGCTTTTTTTTTTTTTTTTTTAATTCTCAGGAGGAAGGTGTGATGTGGCACAGAGGCTTGTAAAAAACGCAGTAGGTGGTTTACCTCCGCTGGCGGAGGTGAGAGACGAGCACGTGGAACCGACAGTACGTCTCCACTTCCGGTCGGCGGTCAAAAAGCTGAAGCGCTTCTCCTTTAATTGCGGTGGGCGGGGTGCGGCGTCGCCATCTGCGTTGCTATTGGCGGCGATTGGGGGCGCGGAAACTGAACTGGCACAACTGTCGCCACTGCAACTTCGCGTTCCTCTGGCGCCTCTGGCCCGCTGGACTCAACCATGACTGCACCGAGCCGGGTAAGGCCCTGGAAGGTGGGAGCCTGGCTGGCTAGAGCAATGACCGCGAGCAGGGTGGGCGGGGGCCGGGTTCCGGGTCCGCACTCTCCACCTAGGACTACGGTCTGGACGGCGTTGGGTCCTTACATTGCCCCAGTGCCCCAAGTGCCTGGCGCGATGCTGGGCCACCGGCGTCGAAAAACAAGCCCCTGCCTCTGGGATTTACATTTCAGGGAGGAAGATACAAGCATAACCCGAACCCGCCAAGATCTGGGGCCAGCTTGTGTCTTCTGGCCTGTGGGTGCCTGGGTGGGGTCTTGTTGAGACGACCTTTTTCGATCTGTGGAAGCAGCAGGCCAGTCGATGCCCTGTGACCTGGTCCCTCCCCTGACCCGTATCTCATTCCCAGGAGACGAACACTTCAAATCTGAAGATGTGGCTTCCCAAGCGCCTGGTGCTCTGACCAGTTGGTAGCTACCCCCCCCCCCCCATGCACTGAGGTCTTGGGTAAGAGATAGGACCCAGACTTTTGATTGCCAGTCTGATACTCTGCCCATATTCACTCCATAAACTGCTTTTGTGGTGTGGGGGGGAGAGCACATGCAGGGAACTACCACTGGTCAGGTGTGGGCCAGAACTTGCTACTGGCCACCGATCCAGGGATGGACACTATTGCCATTGTTTTCCAAGAGGCTCATGTGTGGACAGGAAACAGAACCGGCAATTGCTGCTCCTTGGAGTCCCACGGGAGCTGCCCCTCCATCTGTTTAAAGGGGTGGTCCTACAGGTGTATTGGGGGTGGAGCTTGGCTGGGCCACCAGCTTTTGTTCAGGGTATTAGGCTGTGGAGCAGTGGTTTTGCTCTGTAACAAGAATGGTCTTTGCCAAGAAAAATTTTCGTCTGGTTACTTGGAGTATCCCAAATGCTTTTTTGAAGCTTTTGATGTTTGAGGAGGGGGGCATTAACTTGCACTGTCGGATGGGGAAAGTCTCTGTAATATTCTCTCTGTTGTCTTTCTAGACGGTGCCCTGAATGCCCCTACTGTTTCTCTGGCATTGGATAAAGTGGGCATAGTGGTGAGGTCACCAAGAGTGGGTCCTTTGGGCTAACTAACCAGTCCAAGGTGGGATCTAGGGCATAGGACCCAATTCCTGGATGGAAGGTTCTGAAAACCTCCCATTGTTTCCTGTCTGGGTGTTGTTGTTTTGTTTTGTTTTGTTTTTTGTCTTTTTGAGACAGGGTCTCTCCTTTTAGCCCTAGCTGGCCTGGAACTCACTATGTAGAACAGGCTGGCCTTGAACTCAGAGATCCTCCTGCCTCTGCCATCCAGAGTGTTGGGATTAAAGACATGCGCCACCATGTTTGGCCTATAGTTACTTTTTTTTTTAACAATTTTTTTATTTATTTCTGTATGTGTATGAATGTACTGTCTGCATGCAAGTCTGTGCACCCGTGTCGTGCAATGCCGCGGAGGTCAGAAGACGGTGTCGGATTCCCCTGGAACTGGAGTTCTCCTGGAATTGGAGTTTCAGAGGGTTTTCAGCCGCCATGTGGGTGCTGGGGATCAAACCCGGGTCCTCTGTAAGAGCGGTCGGCGCTCTTAACCGCTAGGCCATCTCTCCAGCCCCTATAGTTACATTTTAAAAAAGACTTATTTAATGTGTATTTGTGTGTGCCTGAATATATGTATGTGTACCATGCGGAGGCCAGAAGAGCACACTGGATACCTGGAACAGGAGTTGCAGGCAGTTAGGAACTGCCTGGTTCGGGTGCTGAGAACCAAACCTGGGTCCTCTCTGAGTGTTCTCAACTGCATAGCCATGTCTACAACCCCTCATGAATTATTTTATTTTGTTTTTTAGCTCATTTATTGCTGGCATATAGAAGTACAATTTTGTGGGTGTGTATTAATTATCTTTCCTTGATGAACTTGTTTGTTCTAATAGTTTTTAATGGGTTCCATAGGATTTTCTTTTCTTTTTTTTTTTTTTTTTTTTTTTTTTTTTTTTGGGTTCCTTTGGTTTTTTTTTTTTTTTTTTTTTTTTTTTTTTGTCTTTTTGAGACAGGGTCTCCCTGTAGTCCCAGCTGGCCTGGAACTCAATCTGTAGACCAGTCTGGCCTTGAACTCACAGAGATCCGCCTGCCTCTGCCTCCCAAGTGCTAGGATTAAAGGCGTGCGCCACTATGCCCAGCTAAGGATGTTCTATATACAAGATGTTCATGACTTCAGTGGGGTTTTGTTTGGTTTTTTTTGGTCTTTTTGAGATGGTCTCCCTGCAGCCCCAGCAGTCCTGGACCTCACTATGTAGACCAAGCTGGCCTCAATCTCAAGAGATCCACCTGCCTCTGTCTCCCAAGTGCTGGGATCAAAGATGTGTGCCACCAAGCCCTCTTGGACTTTTATTTTTATTTTGTGTATATTAAGTGTTTTGCTTGCATGTAAATAAGAGTACTTGTTCTGTCCAATCCCCACAGAGGTTAGAGGAGGACATTGAATCCCCTGGAACTAGAGTTATAGATGATTGTTAGCTGCCATGTGGGTGCTGGGAACCGAACCCTGGTCTTCTACAGGAGTCACCGTTGCTTTTAACCACTGAGTCATCTCTCCAGCCTCCTATCTCCTGGTTATTGTGGAAAGAGTCTTGCTCTCATTAGAGAAGCCCTTTCTTCACATAGGCTTCACATATTTGACTTTGCTCTTTCCCAGGAGGACCCCTCATTGGAGAGGCATTTTAAGGGCCACCGAGATGCAGTTACCTGTGTGGACTTCAGTTTCAACAGGAAACAGCTAGGTAAGAGAAGTCAGCTTGCCTCACACACTAGTATAAACAGCGAAAGTTGAGTTTCTACCTGAAAAGTATGGTACGGAGGTACCAGGGCATGGCAGATATAGCTGCTTTGTCCAGACTGTCTTGCTTCCACCTCCCAGCTTTCTGGGAACTGGCCTTATTGAGCTTCATGAGCTCTATTTAGCATGCAAAGAATGTGAATCTCAGAGAGGTTAGGAACCTCATTAATGTGACATGGCCTCTTAAGAGAGAGACTAGAGTCTTGAGTTTTTCCTGTATGCTGCCCTGGCTACCTCTTGGGTCTGCTCTGTGGCATGGGCTCCTTTTCCTTGAGTCCTCAATTTAGTTGTCTGCAGTAATATGGCTTGTTCTTTTATAGAGGCTTACTGGCGAGAAGGATGTGGCACAAAGGCAGTCCCCCAGCCTTATACCACTTCTCTTTCACTCAGCTAGGTGCACATGGAGGCTCCTAAATAGCTTTTCTGGCAGCTTTTTTGTTCCCATAGATTAGGCTTGCCTCTTCATCCTGTGGTTGAGGTCTCCTGCCAGGGGCTGTTGATCTAGTGGTTTGCTGTAGGCACAGAGGGAACAGAAGTCATTTGGAGTCTGTTAGGACCTCCTTAGGCTTCTTGTCAAATTGGGCCCTTTCAGTAGTAAAAGGCCCTTTTTGTTGGGCTGGTTTGCTGGTATTGGGAGGACTTGCTCTAGTGCCCTTGGGGTATCAGTAGGGAGGCCCTGGGCCCCACAGGGATGAGTTTTCCTAGAGCCATGGGTTGCATCCCACATCCCACAGGGCATGTGAAGGCCCTGTCTGTCTGGTTAGCCTGCTGCTGGAGAATTGTCAGGCCATAGGTCTTCAGTTCTGTGTTGGCAGTCACATGAGATATGGGCTATGCCATGGGAGCTTCTCATTGCCCTGTTTGGCATGCCTGGGAAGGTGGATTGGGGCCTGTTGTTCTCCCTGCATCCCTAGTAGTGGAGTGGGTGCCCGAGGTTCTCAAGATCTCAGGATGGTCATGTTCCCCATTCTTCTCAGCCAGCGGCTCCATGGACTCCTGCATCATGATCTGGCACATGAAGCTCCAGTCACGTGCGTACCGCTTCACTGGCCACAAGGATGCTGTCACTTGTGTGAACTTTTCCCCCTCAGGACACCTCCTTGCCTCAGGCTCTCGTGACAAGACTGTTCGCATCTGGGTACCTAATGTGTGAGTTATGAACTTGAAGGGCCTTGACAGAGTTGAGGGTCTGGTGTAAGAGCTGTTCCAGTTTGAGTCCCTATCCTTGCCCAGGTCCTGGCTTGGTGCTAGTTGCAGTGGGACATGTGCCCTTTGAGGAGGGGCCATCTCTTTAAGTTGGGAGGACAGCTACCTTGTGTCTAGTACTGATTACATCTAGACAGATTTTGGGGCTGGGGAGACAAGTGCTTAGTTTCTGTGGGGCAGGTTCTGGCTTCCCTCTTAGGACACTGGGGAGCTCAGGCCTAGATGGGTGGGGAGAACTTTGGTGTATTTGTGGGCCCTCAGATCACTGTTGGGGGTTTCCTGAATCTGAATGTCTGTTCTCACAGCAAAGGTGAGTCCACTGTGTTTCGTGCACACACGGCCATGGTGAGGAGTGTCCACTTCTGTAGTGATGGCCAATCCTTTGTGACAGCCTCTGATGACAAGACAGTCAAAGTGTGGTCAACTCATCGCCAGAGGTTCCTGTTCTCCTTGAGCCAGCACATCAACTGGGTCCGCTGTGCTAAGTGAGCATTTCCTGCCTGGAGATCCTGGAAGGACATAGGGGTTGAGGGGGGCAGAGAGGAGTCCTCAGGTGTCAGCTTGTGACCTTGGGCAAGCTGCTTAGCTGCCTGTTAATAGATTCCTAAACCTTGGTTTCCTGATCTGTAAAATATCTGGTTTGGGTTTTTTTTTTTTCTTCATTGTTGTTGTTGTTCTTTTTGAGACAGGGTCTTCCTGTAGCCACAGGCTGGCCTGGAACTCACTATGTAGACCAGGCTGGCCTCTGCCTCTGGGATTAAAGGTATGCACCACCATGCCTGGCTCCTGATCTGTAAAATGTCAATAGTAATTGTTGCCACATTGAATTTATTGGGAAGCTCACTGAGCTCATGCATGACACATATGTTACTAGGCAGGATTACCTCTGGTGTGAGTGCTGACTCAGCACCAGCCAAATTCACACAGCATCATGTTATGAGAATAGCTATATCAGTGAGTAGTTTTGTTTTTTTTTTCCCCTGTCTTTTTGAGGTAGGGTCTCCCTGTAGCCCCAGCTGCCTGGGGCTCACTCTGTAGACCAGGCTGGCCTTGAACTCACAGAGATCGCCAGCCTCTGCCTCCCAAGTGCTAGGATTAAAGGCGTGCACCACCACGCCTGGCAGCTAAATAGTTTCTTAATTTCTTTTTTTCTTTTTTTTTAAAGCCATTTTTTATTTTATTTTTTTATGTGTACGAATGTACTGTCTATATGTAGGTTTGTGCACCCGTGTTGTGCGATGCCTCGGAGGTCAGAAGAGGGTGTCGGATTCCCCTGGAACTGGAGTTACAGACAGTTCTCAGTCACCATGTGGGTGCTGGCAATCAAACCCGGGTCCTCTGCAAGAGCAGTCGGCGCTCTTAACTGCTAGGCCATCTCTCCAGCCCAGTTTCTTGATTCTTAACAACAGTTCTACCAGCTAGGTGCCATCATACCCATTTTTTCAGAAAAGGAAACTGAGGCTCAGAATAGAACAGTATCTTGACCTGGAGCACTATGGGTAAATAGCAGAACTGGGGCCCAAACCCACATTTTTCTGGCAGCCTGTTAGTGGTATGACTTGTGTCCCTTCTAACTTAGGTTCTCCCCTGATGGGCGGCTCATTGTGTCTGCCAGCGATGACAAGACTGTCAAGCTGTGGGACAAGACCAGTCGGGAATGTGTCTACTCATACTGCGAGCATGGCGGGTGAGTCCCCATCAATGTCCTCCATCTCTAGGTGCTCTAGCACAGAGTACACAGCAGGGCAAGAGGAGTCCAGTGGCCTTCAGGGGCTGGAACTATGGGTGGCAGCCATGTTTGCTGCCCTTTGGCTGTTGTGCATTTTGTACAAGCTCTGTACCTGTTCCCATGTGGATGGAGAGTTAAGATCTACCCTACATATAGAAACACTTCACCTAAAGTCATGTAATTCTTTGGGCGTTTCTTTTCCCCCTTCATTTTGTAGTTCCCAGAATTACACTGTCTTTCTGAGCATTGAATTCAGCCTCCCAAACTGCATGTTAAAACTGAAAGTCATTAAAAAAAAAAAAAAAACCTTAAAGTCATCACCATAGGTGACACTATGAATGAAAGTTTCAGCAGGCTGAAGCGGGTGGTGGCTATGTATACACTTCACCACACTGTAGGGAGCAGGAGTCTGCATTTGAGTAGGATTTGGACTTTCTAGTTTGTAAGCTGACTCCAGCTTCACTCTTCATTTGTTAAGCTAAGAATCAAAGGCAGAGACCCTTCTCAAGTGCCTGAATATCATATAGAGTATATTGAAGGTTTTGGACAATCTCTAGAGATAGATGGGCCAGCAGCCCTGTAGCCCTACTGGACCTTCCCGTTTATGCATCAGTTGGCAGGACCTGCCTTGGAGCCAGCCCTAGCAGGGTACCAGCTCCAATTCTGGAACCCCAGAGCATGCCTTTAATTCCAGGGTTTAAGAGGCAGAGATGGGCCGGGCGTGGAGGCGCACGCCTTTAATCCTAGCACTTGGGAGGCAGAGGCAGGTGGCTCTCTTATGAGGTTGAGGCTAGCTGGGACTATAGGGAGACTCTGTTTTAAAACAGACAAGCCAGGCATGGTGGTGCATGCCTTTAATCCCAGCACTTGGGAGGCAGAGGCAGGCAGATCTCTGGGAGTTGAAGGCCAGCCTGGTCTACAAAGTGAGTTCCAGGCCAGCTGGGGCTACAGGGAGACCCTGTCTCAAAAAGACAAAGACAAAAACAATAAACAAACATACAAACAAAAAAAATCAGTGATGGGCAGGGTCTGGTTACACATACTTGTAATCTCCTCACTCAGGAGGTGAGGTAGAAGATTGCTAGCCTGCTGGGTGTGGTGGTGCATGCCTTTAATCCTAGCACTTGGGAGGCAGGGGCAGGCGGATCTCTGTGAGTTCAAGGCCAGCCTGGTTTACAGAGTGAGTTCCAGGACAGCCAGAGCTTCAGGGAGACCCTGTCTCAAAAAGACCAAAAAAAGATTGCTATACTAGGCTACATAGTGGACCTTATCTCAAAAAACATAAAGAGAGAGGGAGGGGACTGGAGAGATAGCCTAGCGGTCAAGAGCACCAACTGCTCTTGCAGAGGACCTGGGTTCGATCCCCAGCACCCACATGGTGGCTAAGAACCATCTGTAACTAACTCCAGTTCTAGGGGAATCCGACACCGTCTTCTGACCTCCTCAGCATTGCACGACACAGGTGCACAAACCTACATGCAGACAGTACACTCATACACATACAAAAATAAATAAAATAAAAAAAGGGAGGAAGGAAGGAAGGACAGATGGTAGTCATGGTTCCTGGTTAGTCCACTATACTTCACTATGGCCACTGTTCTTACCACTTCCTGTTCTCGGCCTCCTTCCAGGTAGAAGGAACAGCGTGAGCAGGTACACAGGATGGGACCCTTTTGGGTCTATTTGACCAAGGAAGACCTCTTACAGTGCATGAAAGTCTCTGTCTTTCCAGCTTTGTCACCTACGTGGACTTCCACCCAAGTGGAACCTCTATTGCTGCTGCTGGCATGGACAACACAGTGAAGGTGTGGGACGTGCGGACTCACCGGCTGTTGCAGCACTATCAGTGTGAGTGTTGAAAGCCCACAAGCGGCCATGGTGGGACTGTGCTAGTTTCTGTGGTACTTCAGTAGAACTGATGACAGCCCTGAATGGGGAGGAATCTTGCATCTGTTGGGCTAGCCAGGATGTTAGTCTGTGGTGTGGTTGTTTGGCTTGGAATCTTGGCTGGGAGGTAGTGAAAGTTATTGCCCAACTTTCAATAAGCCCTTTGCTGTCTTGCTGTAAGATAGCAGAGTCTCTGCCGGGTGTGGTGGCTCACGCCTTTAATCCTAGCACTTGGGAGGCAGAGGCAGGCTGATCTTTGTGAGTTCAAGGCCAGCCTGGTCTACAGAGTGAGTTCCAGGACAGCTGAGGCTACAGGGAGATCCTGTCTCGAAAAGACAAAAAAAAAAAAAAAAAAAAAAAAAAAAAAAAAGATAGCAGAGTCTCAAACACATTGTAGCTGGGGATCCTTAGAGAGTCTCTGGCTAGCACTTTCCCTGAGGGCCACTTTTTGAGCCCCCCTCTGCCACTCATTTCTCCTTGTGATGGGGCTGAATTATAGGGGTTAGTGTTGGTGGGGCCTTGTTGGTTTCCCCATGTCACCTAGAACTGTGAACCGTGTAGAATGCTAACAGCCAGGGGCCACATTCAGGCTTTTTTTTTTTTTGTCTGTTCGAGACAGGGTCTCCCTATAGCCACAGGTGGCCTGGAACTCACTCTGTAGACCAGGCTGGCCTTGAACTCACAAAGATCCACCTGCCTTTGCCTCCCGAGTGCTGGGATTAAAGGCGTGTGCCACCACGCCCTGCTTAAAGATGGTTCTTAGCCACCATGTGGGTGCTGGGAATTGAATTCGAGTCCTCTGCAAGAGCAGTCAGCGTTCTTAACCACTGAGCCATCTCTCCAGCCCCAGTCCCCGTGGCCCCCACTTAGGTTTTATTCCTAGGACTATGGCCCCTGATTTAACTGTAGCCTTTGGACAGCAGGGTAGTAGGGAGCTGGTATAAGTTTGGAGTCTCTGCTTCAGAACTCTCTCCCTGAGTCCCCCACAAGCACCTTCTGGTTGCTTCCTAGACATTGTGGGCAGCACATTCTTGGGTAACTGAGCTGAGCGGCCTTCCAAGAATGGGAAGATGATCCTGCGTGGAGCAGGACAGCAGAGTGTGATTCTGTAGCCAGCTTCAGTAGTCCTGCTGTGTGACATTGGAAAGGCCAGCTGACTCTTGGAGCTCCTGGGTCAAGGAGAAGGTCTGTTACACAGATGGTGAGACAGGGATGGAGAGTGGCTGGTACAGCATGGGATCAGGGCTGCTCCTGCTGCTGCACTGTCTTGTTACAGGTGTCCAGGAGTCTTGTTTGCCCCTGCAGAGACTGGCCAAGGGTTATAGTATCCTCTTTCACCACCAGGTGGCAGAGCTCAGTCATAAGAATGAGGGGTTTTTTCCTATTCAGGGAACCCAGGCATCAGAGGCTTCTAGAATAGGACAGCAGTGGGGTCAGCCCTCCCCCTGGAGACCAGAGTGGTGGCCCCTCCCTCCTTCAAGCTTAAAGACCTTTTTTTTTCCCCTGCTCTGGGGCAGGTCTAAGTTAAGGGCCAGGGTTGGGCGATACCTGCAGATTGATTGGTGAAAGTGGGCAGAGCAGGAAGGATTTGGATGGGGAGAGATGAGCCAGTAGTGCAACAAGGCAGTGCAGTGGCCACGAGTGCAGGCTGTGTCCTGTGAGTGGGCGATATTAGGACCTTCCTCATGAGGTGATGCTCTGGTGCAAGAATCCATACAAGGATTATAGTGCAGCACTCATTGTGCTTTGTGCTACACAAATCCAACACTAGGTGGAAAGGATTTCTAGGTGACTTGAGAAGAATCCAGGTCTGTCCTTGATGGATCAGAAGCCTGGTCTTGAGTTCATGACATGTAATAGCATTGGGGATAGCTTGAATGCTGCCTTTAAACCCACCCAAGCACGAGTAGCTGGCAAATCTAGGACCTGTCACTCATAGAGCAAAGGGACAAGGGACATTTGACAGGACAAGTATTGAGAGTTTGCTAGGATGTGTGGTTGATAAGCCCTGGTCACTAGTGAGTGGGCTTTCCATGCCCAATGTAGCAGGGATCAGAGCGGGAGGGGTCAGGTCCAGGGGACCACTTGTGGAATAGAGGCAGAAGCAGATGCTGTGGGGGTGGAGGGGCCAGTGGTCCCTGGAATCTAGGACATCTTAAGGGACAATGTTATATCCTAGACCCTTAAAATTGGAGGACCACTGAATAAAAAAAAAAAATCCCTAAAGCAGTCAGAGTGAGGGACATGAGGCCCATCTCCCCACATGGGGAAGCTGGGGGAGGGGGGGTGTAGTCACAGCCAGGAGGAGAATGGAGTCTCAGGAGCTAGAGCAATACAGAAGAGGTAAGGAGAGGGCCCTGGATTCTCAAGGGCGTGGGCTTAGTGATAGGCAAGAGTGTAGCTCAGTACTAGCAGGGCCAGGAGCTGCGTGTACCTGGTGATACACTGGGGCTGAGGACCAAGTAGGCAAGAGTGTTTGTGGCCCGTAAGTTCCTCAGAGCTTTCCATGAGCTTTTGCTGCTGTCCTGGCCTCTTGGGATGGAGCTCCTCAGCACGACTGCAGGGTCATATTTCTCAGCTGTCCCCGTGCGTGTTGGTACCTTGTGAGGATGCTGTGCAGCTTGTAAACACAGCTGCCTTCATCCTGAGCTCTCTGCCCAAGGCTGTGGCACCTGGTAGGTGTTCACAGGAGAGCTAACTCATCCCTAGCTTTGAGGTTCACTTCCAGGGCTCTGACCCCAGCTCTCAGACCATGGAGGCTCAAGGGAAGCACCTCTCCATTTTCTTTTTTCTTTTCTTTTTTTTTTTTTTTTTTTTTTTTTTTTTTT
>VZQC01001008.1:1799647-1832584 GCA_009823505.1 Rhizomys pruinosus | reverse complement strand
TTTTGAGACAGGGTCTCCCTTTTAGTCCCAGCTGGCCTGGAGCTCTCTATGTAGATCAGGCTGGCCTTGAACTCACAGAGATCTGCCTGCCTCTGCCTGCCTCTGCCTCCCAAGTGCTAGGATTAAAGGCGTGCGCCACCACGCCCAGCTTTCAGGTAAAAGGTTTTTTTTTTTCTGTATGTGTATGAATGTACTGTCTGCATGCAGGTTTGTGCACCCGTGCTGTGCAATGCTGCGGAGGTCAGAAGAGGGTGTCGGATTCCCCTGGAACTGGAGTTCTCCTGGAATTGGAGTTTCAGACGGTTCTCAGCCACCATGTGGGTGCTGGGGATCGAACCCGGGTCCTCTGTAAGAGCGGTCGGCGCTCTTAACCGCTAGGCCATCTCTCCAGTCCCCTCAGGTAAAAGTTTTTAAGGACACAATGATGTCCAGATATTTCCTCAGGACTTCAGATGAGCTCCAGGCATTCCCAGTAGCTTTCTGATATGTGAGGCTCGTAGGCTGTTCTGAGGGAGTGTGGTTAATGGTACTGCACTGTATGCTCAGATGCCCCATTGTCATGCTTCATGGTGGGCATGCACTTTGTGTCCTGGGGCAGCTTGAATAAAGCCTGCTTGGGCTTTTGGGCTACAGCTAGCACTGTTTGTCTAAGGCTGACTGGCTGTCCTCCCAGGCAAGGAGTTTCCTGGCTCTAGCCTGTCACTGCTGGGAGCAGTTCTGACTTCCTAACTCAGTAAAGAGTCAACAGGCTGGTGGAGCCCTGGGATTGTTAGTTCGCATGAAGGTGGGTTAATATATATTTTCCCACGTTAAGACCGTTCAAACATCCGAGCCCACGTTAAGACCGTTCAAACATCTGAGCAGCAGCCCCCATTCCAGATCCAGAATGAGCTTTATGGTTTATAGGCATGTGCAAGGCCATGATCTAGGGACAAGCCTAGTTGACCAGCAAGGCCACTTCCCAATTCATTCACAAGGAGCTTGAGGTTTGGTCCCAGTCAAACAACCTGAAAGTAGAATGTAGCTCTTCAGTTTAGGATCTCTGAGTCTGCCTGCTGTTCCCATACTGCGTCCCATTCACTATAGTGTTACTAAGGGTTTCCTTGACTGGTTGTCAGCAGGCTTGGCCTGGTCACTTCCGAAAACTAGTTGAAATTCTTAGTCCTGAGTTCTCTGGCCACTGGTCCCTAAAAATGCCTGTGCACCCCACCCTACCTGGGTGTGGTCATGGAATTTTTGCTTTGTTTGTTGTTGTTGAGACAGGGTTTTCCCATAGCTCTAGCTGGCCTAGAACTAGCCCTTTAGACCAGGCTGGCCTTGAACTCAAGAGATCTGCCTGCCTCTGCCTCCCAAGTGCTGGGATTAAAAGTGTGCGCCACCACGCCCTGCTTAAAGATGGTTCTTAGCTGCCATGTGGGTGCTGGGAATCGAACCCTGGTCCTCTGCAAGAGCGGTCGGTACTCTTAACTGCTGAGCCATCTTTTCAGCCCCCTGTTGTTGTTTATTTAATGAGGTTTTTGAGATGGGGTCTCACTGTAGCCCTGGCTGGCCTTGAACTCACAGAGATCCACCTGCCTCTGCCTCCCAAATGCTTGGCCTGTGTTTTTGTTTTTAAATAGTTTTACTTATTTTTATTTTGTATGTGTATGAGTGTATTGCCTGCATGTATGCAAATGCACCCATATTGTGCAGTGCCTATGGAGGTCAGAAGAGGGTGTCAGATCCCCTGGAACTGGAGTTATCGATGGTTGGTAACTACCACGTGGGTGCTGGGAACTGAACCCCGGGTCCTCTGCTGAGCCATCTCTCTAGCCCCTGTGTTTTTGTTTTTAATGTGGTACTAGGAATTTAACTTTGGATCTCATGGGTGCTGTCACTGAGCCACACCCCTAGGCCAGTCAGAAGGGTTTGTTGGTGGTGATGGTGGTGGTGGGGTTTTTTTTTTTTTTTTTTTTTTTTTTTGGTCTCTTGAGACAGGGTCTCCCTGCAGCTCCAGCTGTCCTGGAACTTCCCGTGTAGACCAGGCTGGCCTTGAACTCACAGAGATCCACCTGCCTTTGCCTCCCAAGTGCTGGGATTAAAGGCATGCGCCACCATGCTCAACACCAGAGGGGTTTTTAAGTGGCTGTGTAACTAGCAGGACAGCTTGTGCCCTTTACTTGGTGTTTCTAAATTTTTTAAAATTACATTTTGTGCTGGGCTTGGTGGTGCATGCCTTTAATTCCAGCACTTGGAAGGCAGAAGCAGGTAGATATCTGTGAGTTCAGGGCTAGCCTGGTCTACATAGTGAGTTTCAGGCTAGCTGGGGCTACAGGGACCCTGTCTCAAAAAAGACACCCCCCCAAAAAAAATTACAGTGTGTGTGTGTGTCTGTCTGTCTGTCTGTCTGTCTCTGTGGAGGTCAATAGACAACTTGAAATTGGTTCTTTCCACTATGTGGGACCCAGAGATTAAACTTAGGTTGTCAGCTTTTGGCAGCACAGGCCTTTACTACTGAGCCATCTCTCTGGCCCTACTTGTGTTTTGAGATTGAAAACATTGAAAGTGAGCCCTGCACTGTTCACCAGCTCTGGCCAGTCTGCCTCACTAGCATGTTTAATTGTGTCTCAAAATGAGCATTTATGTAGAGTTTGCAAAGAGGATCATTTCAGTTGGCCTTGCTGCCCATTTCAGGGCACTTTCAGGTTTGACTCCAAAGTCCCTCAGAAACCTAGCAGCCACTGAATCCCTGAATATATTGATTAATATCATGACGATCCATGCTGAGCATTTAGAAGTGAACTAACTTTTTGTGTGGAGATAGAGCTCAGCCCTGGCACTGTCTGCCCCAGGAAGTTCCATCTTACCTGGACACCTAGGCATTCTTGGGGCCCCTTGGCCAGTTTGAAATCTATCAGGCCCAGGTTTGCGAAAGGCTTCCACACACACAGTACTGTGGGCAAAGGAGATTGTGGGTACTCAAGTTTCTCTTTGGGTTATCTGCTGCCCACAAGCTGTAGCCACTCCTAAGATTTGGGGGCAGGGACAGCAGCAACTTTGTCCCACCATCACTGTGCTCCTGGTGACGTGTAGGACCTGCCTGCCATGTATCTCTGCGTTGGAGTTCCCTCTTTGTGGATCATAGCCAGATGCTCATAGCTGCTATCCAAATGGCAATCTGGGTTGCACTGGTATCTGCTATGGAGCCAAGAAGACTTGGATAGCTTTGGACGTGATGAAAAGTAGATTGTTCTTGGGTAGTCACTGCTCAAAGCATTATGAGGGGAGGCTTACCCCTTGTGGGTAGTTGAGTCCTTGTGTGGGAAGATTATGCAGGGATGGCTTTTAAGATGAAACAAAAACAAACAAACAAAAAAAAAGATGAGGGCTGCCTAGATTGGTCTGGTCCCGCCACCTCTACAAGAGCATGGGGTGTGAGAGTGGAGGCTAGTGTGGCCCATGGACAAGGCACGCGAGCAAGTAGGAAATAGTGGGCGTGTCCTGTGTCTTGACATCCCCTGAAGCCTGGCACATCAGGCTGAGCCCTCCTGGGAGTCAGTGGCTATAGGTGCTGGGTATTCCTGCATTTATCATGGTGGGGCTTCTGCTCTTCTTCTGAGGACGGGCCTCTCTTTGGTGGGGCTTGATTGGAGGAGAAGCCATAGTGTGATGTCCACACAGACTGTTCTCTGGTGGTGCTGGGGGAGCCTAGGTCTCTGAGTATGCCTGTCCCTGTGCCACTCTTCTGCCATTCCTGCTCCTCTGCTATTTTGTCTTGGGGGGGGCTCCATTCCAGGCCGAAGGTCTCTATCCTGCCTCTAGGGGTGGGCTGCAGAAACCCTCCGGTGTCCTCCAGGCTTCTTCCTGGAGTTGTGGCATTGGTGCATGTTGTTCGGCTATAAATACCATGTTATGTAAAGCCTTGGCTGGCTCTCCTAAGTATGCTTGGGAACATATCTCTACTCTCCCCAGCACATCAGCACATCATCGTGGTTGGTATCTGAGGGGCTCCCCACACCCTCATGGGCTCCGTTAAGTGCTGTATTCATGGTGGGTGTGTTTACTGGCTCAGCAGAGGTTCCTGCATCTTCTCAGAGCCTGGATGAGGGACTGATTTTTGAGCTCGCCTTTTTGTTTGTTGTGATGCCACAAACAAAAGGTCAGGGTCGTGATTATCTCAGCTCCGCCGGCTTCTTCGCTGGGCCAGTGGAAAGCACTGTACCGTACCTTTGCGGCAACCTTGAGAGACTGTGATGAGCAAGTCTGTGAGTTGGCTGTGGCTGCTTCTTCCCCAGGGGTCTGCCCGGCTCTACTAGTTCTACACGTAACATGCCTTCAACCTTGAGGAACCTCTGGAGCTTCCAAACACCCAGCCCTGTTCTCTAGCTACTTTTTTTTTCCCCCCTAGCTACTTTCTGAGACCCACTCAGCTCAGTCCCTGCCTGATGGAGCTTATGATGACATGGGAGACCCAGGCAGGAAGTCTGAACACTGTGTATAGAGGTGTGAGGCTCACAGTGCTCTGGAAGGACAAAGGAGGGGGCCCAGTGGGGAGGTCAGGAAGCTTCTTATGGAGATGACTTCTGGTGGGGTGCTCTAAGATCAGGGGACGAGGAGGGCAACAGTCTCCTAGGCCCATTGGGGACAAGGGATGAAAGGGCTTCACAGCTGAGAAAAGCCATCAAGGTTGGTGTAACTGAATCTTGGAGAGTGAGGAACACCAAACCGATGGTAGGCTTGGGTAGGGGATGGTGGGGAAAGGAGCCATAGGAGTTGAGCTGCTGAATGGATGAAGTAGAAGGACATGCAGGAAGGGGTACTGTGCTGGCACGGGGGTCCAAGCGTCTACTTTGTAAGCTTAACTTGGTAGCATCCTCGTAGGTGTGGTACAGACAAAAAAAACCCTGCAGCCCTTTGCACTTAGGGTGATTATTCAGGGTCTCAACATCTGGTGGGGAGAGTAGGATGGGGTCCCAGCCCCTCCTGCTCCTGGAAATCGTAGTCTTCTACTTTCCTGTCTCTGCACATGTCCTTTCCTAGAGGACAGCACATTGTATTACCATCTGGAGGGTTCACATTTGATTTCCTTTCAGTAACAGAATGTAAAACATTTGACACCATATTTGGGTATTCTGCTCCAGTTCATTGCTGAGCATCATGGGAGAGGGTGAAGGCTCTCTTGATTCTTTCACTTGCCGTATTTGTTTCTTCCATGTGTCTCTCAGTGCCTGCCCTTGACCCTTATACATTGGTTGTGCCACTGTCCTGGGAAATCTGTGTGGGGTCTCCACCCAACAACTCTTTGAGCAGTGGCCATCCTGGCCACCCTCATGGGGCCTGTGCTGAAGCACTGTTGACTCTCATTGCCTGAATCAGACTTCAGCTGTGCTCTGTGGGTCTCCCAGCCAGTGCCTGACCACTGTCCTTCCTCTAGTGCACAGTGCAGCCGTGAATGCCCTCTCCTTCCACCCATCGGGAAACTACCTCATCACAGCTTCCAGTGACTCCACCTTGAAGATCCTGGACCTGATGGAGGGCCGGCTGCTCTACACGCTCCATGGGCATCAGGTGAGGGCATCTGCACAGAGCGGGGTAGTAGCACAGCTTTGATATCTGTACACAGATGGAGTTCACTTAAGTGGCCTTCCCCTGCACTACCACTGCAGGGAGCTGGTGGAAGCCTTTTCTGTGACCATGGCTGATTGCTGGGCCTAGTGTGCCTGGAGATTGGGAAGAGTATGGGCTGAATGGAATTGGTTTCCTAAGGGCTAAAGCGTCCCTTGGTCTAGTGGTGAAGTAGAGTCCTGGAGCCCCCTTTAGGAGTTTACTTCCATGACCTTCGAGATAGAGACAATGTTGTGTTTTTAGAGGTTGTGGCAAAAAGAGGGCATCTGTATATTTGCTGTTTTGGAATTTCTGAAATTGGATCAAGGGAACAGAAGCTTTCTGTCTTAGTGGCTTAAAAAGCTCTGACCCTCTGAACTCCCCGGGTGGTGGCTAGCACGTGGCTCCCGTGGACCATCCCCGGGTGGTGGCTAGCACGTGGCTCCCGTGGACCATCCCCGGGTGGTGGCTAGCACGTGGCTCCCGTGGACCATCCCCGGGTGGTGGCTAGCACGTGGCTCCCGTGGACCATCAGTGGGAGTTGGGCTGCATGCAGCTCTCACCAATAACAGGCTTGGGGTGAGGTCTCTTGTATACACCCCACCAGGAAGTTTGTGACCTAGCAGTCTCCTGCCAAACAGATCAGTCATCATAGTGTCTCCTGTTGGGACATAGTCACCATGCACAAGTGAGACATGGATATGGAATCCAGGATATTCTTTTCTTTTTTTATTTAAATATGAGCCACACGTGGTAGTGCATGCCTTTAATCCTGGCACTTGGGAAGCAAAGGAAGGGGGAGCTCTGTGAGTTTGAGGCCAGCCTGGTCTACACAACGAGGTCCGGGATAGCCAAGACTATAGAGGGACCCTGTCTCAAAAAGACCCAAAAAAAAATATTTGATGGGGTTCCAGAGATAGCTGTTCTTTCGGAGGACCTAGGTTCGATTCCCAGCACCTACATTATGGCTAACAACCATCCTTAACTCCAGTTCCAGAAGAATCTTTATGCTTTTTTCTGACACCCCCCCACATTGCATGACATGGGTATACTTACATACATGGAGGCAATACACATAAAATAAAATAATGCACATACACATAAAAATAATAAAAATTTTCTATTTATTTTCATTTTATATGTATGAGAGTTTTTGTTGCATGTATGTAAGTGCCCCTGTGTATGCAGTATCCGGGGAAGTCAGAAGAGGGTGTTGGATCCCCTGGAACTGGAGTTATGGACAATTGTTAACCTCCATGTGAATGTTAGAAACTGAACCCTGGTTCTCTGCAAGAGCAGGTGGTGCTCCTAACCACTGAGCCGTGTCTCTGGTTCTCTGCAGGAGCAGGTGGTGCTCCTAACCACTGAGCCGTCTCTCTGGTTCTCTGCAGGAGCAGGTGGTGCTCCTGACCACTGAGCCGTCTCTCTGGTTCTCTGCAGGAGCAGGTGGTGCTCCTAACCACTGAGCCGTCTCTCTGGTTCTCTGCAGGAGCAGGTAGTGCTCCTAACCACTGAGCCGTCTCTCTAGCCTCCTCGCCTTTTCTTTCCTTTTTTTTTTGAGGTAGGGTTACCCTGTAGCCCCAGCTGGCCTGAAATTATCTATGTACACTAGACTGGCTTTGATCTCAGAGAAACCTGCCTGCTTCTGCCTCTCAGTCACCAGGCATGGTGGTCCATGCCTTTAATCCCAGCACTCTGGAAGCAATCTGGGGCTACAGAGAGACCCTGTCTCAAAAAGACAAAAAAAAATGTGTGTGTGTCACCACCCCAGCAAGTCCAGAGATTTTAGGTATAACCATCTATGAGATCAAGGCAGGATAAAGAGTAGGTTAGGTCTTCAAGGGCTAAAGGGGGCCCTGGCCCTGGAGAAGCTCATATATCCAGAGCCAGCAGCCAGGTGTGGGGTGTCTAGCCCAAAGCCCTGGGAACTGTGGTTTGGGATCCTGTTGTCTTCTGTTAGGGCCCATGGGGGCCTTTTGATCATGGCTCAAAGGTGAGGATATGAGCCTTTTCTTCTTCTTGGGGCTTGAAGGCTGCTTGCTGGCCAAAACCTAGTAGTGAGCTTTTGTCTTCCTGGTGTTCAGGAGCACGCCTATCTTTCCTGAGCCATGACAGCCAGGTTCTATTGCAGTGGGCTGGACTGGCCTGGACTGGCCTGGACTGAATGCTGGTCATGGTAGAATCCTGCTGGAGAGCTACTTCTATTCCTTTAACAAGACAGTTGTTTAGCTTCATGTGTAACCAGTTTGGGAATTAGTAGCTAGAAGGGCCTGTGAAAGCTGCCTCTCCTGTTCCCTATGGGTAGAACAAAGCCCTACTCAGAAACTACATGTAAGCAGGTGCATATCAAATGATTATCCATATTTTTGCTCTTTCTGTGAGGGTCCTTTAAACAGCTGACTCCTCTCAGCCCGAGAACACTTCAGTGTGGATTTGAAATGTCATTTCTAGTGTTCTGGCACATTATCCAGCACATAAAGGCAAACCTGTTGACATTGTTCTCCCTGAGAAATGAAACAGGGACCATAAACATCTCCTTGTGAGGCTACATTTGTGTTCATCCTGGACACATGGGAAGTAGGCTGAGGGACAGCTAAGAGTTTAGGGAGATGGAGAACAGAAAATAGCTCCATGGAATCACTGGGGCATTTCTTACCCAGGGCACCAAGCTGACAGTGTCAGAGGAAGGAAGGAGTAAATAGCAAGCTGACCTCCGTTCATGCTGCCCTCTGTCTATGCATCATCTCCCTGGTTCACTGAACCTGACATAAGGAAGACAAAATGAAGGTTGTGATCTTACCTCTCAGGGCCCACAGCCTGGGAAGTAGAGGACAGCCTGGAATTCGACAGTTTGAAGGCAGATGAGTTAAGATAGGAGACTGGGAGTGCCCGGAGGCACTTGGAGGATTGGGTGAAGGCGAAAGCCACGTCCCTGTCTCCTACAGTGTAACTCAGATGAAGGTGGGAGGCAGAGTATAAGGCCCAAATATTTTATTATCTCCTAGCCCTCTAAGCTCCCTATTCAGTATAGAAGCTTAGGGTTGGTTGCCATAGGTCTTAGGTATCCCCCCCCCCTTTTTTTTTTTGGTCTTTTCAAGACAGGGTCTCCCTGTAGCCCCAGGTGGCCTGGAACTCACTGTAGACCAGGTTGGCCTTGAACTCACAAAGATCCGCCTGCCTCTGCCTCCGGGGTGCTAGGATTAAAGGCGTGCGCCACCATGCCCAGCTGTACTCCCCTTCTTGAGGTATCTGTGATACCCGGTTCTTCTGGGGTACTACAGGCCCAGGGTAGTCTTGGGCTTAGTTTGCTCAGAGTTGTGCAGGGTGAATCAGGAAGCTGGATTGGCCCAGACTGCTCCGTGCCTGTGTTTCCCTTAATCCTTGCTTCTTTCTATAGATGCTGGTTCTCTGCCTACCTCCTTCCTCTTCAAAAACCCATGGCAAGACCGCTGTGTACTCCCAGATGATGGTGGCAGCTCAGGGCTGGCCACCACAGCAAATTCTGGTAGTAAAGTCCCAAGGTGGGAAGTCTGTGACTACTTCAGCCTTTGTAGTGTGAGGTGGCTGACTTGGGGTGTTTGCTAATGATGTAGAAGCAGTGTCCGGTTTGAAGAGTGTCAGAACTGAGGCAGTGGAGGTTAGGGCTGCCTGAGAGTCTTTTTTACCTTAGCCAAGTCCAGCTCACCTTCCTGCCTCTGCCCTTGGGTTTGAGGTACTTCACAGTGTCAGCTTCACAAAAGGGAGGATGTTACAATTGAGCAGCTTTAGTTATTTGGAAAGTTTGTCTAGATACAAAGCCTGCCAGCTAGACTGAACTCTTCATGCATACAAAGAGCTGTGACTGGGGATGGGGTCTGTTCTCCATCCCTGGAGCCTGGTCTGAGGTTTCTGTGATTTGGGAGAGTGTGCGAGGTGCTATCAAGCAGGTTTGGCTCAGCTTCAGGAAGAAAATCTCTGCACTACTCTCTGGTTAAGTCCTAGGGACAGGATCTGGCTGGGGGCCACATCACAAGGGGCCGTGGACCACTGGGCCCCCGTCCTGCCAGGCACTGCCGCAGACATGGACATGTAGTCTTTTGATTCTCTTCTGCTGGAAAAGTCCGTTCCCTTCCTTGATCTTATAGGAAGAATCTCAGGTGAGCTCTGGTGACTAGAGCTTTCACATTCTGTTCTAAAGAGGTGGTGAGTAGTTGGAGATGGAGTGCAGCTACTATTGGTCTCTCCCAGCTTTGGCTCGCAGCTTCAGGCCCTGCAAGTAGTCCCTAGCTGCCCAAGGATTTTGTCCTAGAGAGAGTGGGATGGCAAATTTGAAAGCATTTTTGAGAGCAGGTGGTATTGGAAACCTTGTGGACTTGTAAGAGTTTCATGCTTCTTAGCATGACAGAGCTGAGACAAGTATCTGCATTCACAGTTACTGCTGTACTTGCTTGTCTTTCAAACATGGCCTTAACATTTGAGCTGTGGTTTTGCCCTTGGTTCTGGGTCATCGGTCAGGGTAAGATGCCAGCAGGCCTCATGGGTGCTTCATTCCAACTCTGTTGCTGTATGATCTTATTCTGGTGTAGCAGAAGGAAGCCCCATGAAACTTTGCTTTGAACTTGGAGGACCTATTGGTGGCAGTCCCTGGGTATAACCTCGAGAGCTATTAGAGGGACAGTCACTGAATTTTTGGGGCAGTGAGACAGACTCCCTTGTGCTTCCAGTCCCATACCTGTGAGAAGGGGACTAGCACAGGCTGAAGATAAAGTCAATGGAGGGATCAGCTCAGAGCCATTGCCAGGAAGCAGACCTTGACCAGGAAGGAGAGATTCTGTGGGTATAGAGAGCTGCTTCCATGTCCTGTTACTAAGCTCAGGCCTGAGTGAATCCTTTGGGAGACTAGAGGAAGGTCCCTACATAGAAAGAAGGGGTAGAGTTACAGTATCTTGGGTGACTTCCTTGTTGGATTGAGGCCACAGCTATCTTGATGTACCCTTCCATTATTTCCTTAGGCACAGGGGCAATAGCATGAAGGAACTTGCCAAGCACCAGGCTGAGATCAAGATCCCCCTAGCCAGTCTGGGGTCTCCAGGGCTGGACATACATGCTGGTGTGGAGGGCACATGTCAGCCAGAGAGTCTGACCATGTGGTAATTTGGTTAGTCTCTGGTGCCTGGTAGACCAGACTTCCCAACAGTTCCTCGAAGCGCTTACTATGTGAAGCATGGAACTCATTGTGGGGTAAAGGGCTTGCTCTTGAATAAGGGCTTACTTGACTGAGCTAAGGGGAAAGGAATCCACCCTGTGAGGAGAATTCACCCTTTTCTGTTGGGTGAGGGGCTCACTTTGTTGTGGGAGGATTTATGGGTTGGAGGACTCCATGGAGTTAGGGGCTTGCTCTGAGGTAAGGGGTTTATATTCATTCTCTCTCTCTCTCTTTTACAGAGTCTCCCTCTAGCCCCAGCTGTTCTGGAACTCATTATGTACACCAGGTTGGCCTTGAGCTCACAGAGATCTGCCTGCCTCTGCCTCCCAAGTGCTCTCTGCTTTAGCTTTGAGACTCAACAATAGCAGGAAGCACTGGGAAGGCTTCCGAATGCAACCGGGGCGCACACAGCCGCTGTACTGGGCCACGGGGCCAGCACTGCTCTGGAGAGGAGCCTACTCTGAATCTGAGGCTTGGGGGATCTGCGATGGTGGAAGAAAGGCTAACACACAGATTTGGGGACATGCGAGCTGCAAAGGAGCCACATCATCCTGTGTGTCCCTCATTTTACGTAAGGGATACCTGCAGGAAAAGGAGGGGATTTCCCACTGTCCGCAGCCACCATTCGAAAATTCATGCCCTGAGAGGGACCTCACAGGTCTGTGTGGCAAGTGTGGGGGCAAGGTGCTAGAAATATAGATTTATTTTTCTGTATTTTCTGAAACATAGTCTTGAGCCATGCTCATTTGGTTTAAACTCCTTAGAGCTATTTGAGAGAGGAAGGTGGGTGTGCCGTGGGCAGAGTTAAATCTGGTTAGTGGCTGTGCAGTTGGTATGTGTGTTGCTGCAGAGCATCACTGCAGAGTGATTGTGTTGCACACCATACCCATGAGCTTGGGCAGCTCCCCTACTGTGATGGGGGCCCCTCGCTGCAAGCTTAGACCTGCACAGGGGCTGCTAACTGTCTTTGGTGGCATGAGCTCAGGTTTCTGAGGGACCCACAAGCATGTCCTAGACACTTGTGCTATGCCAGGGCTGGCAAAGTGGAGGAGGCGCATAGGCTCAGAGGTCAGAAGACCCACATCAGAAGTACCTTGGGCCTTCTCAGCTTCCATATCGCTGATGGCCACTGCTTTTTGTTCCACTCAGGGGGCTTGTGGTCTGACAGTCCTGTTTGTTCACTGGTAGTTGGTATGACTTTTGCCAGAATATTTCTTTGAGCACTGTGGTCAGAGTTCACATGCTTCAGAGTCAGATGGGTGGGAGGATAGCACAGAGGTCTGGATAGGCTGCTGTGGGCAGCAGAACGTACATCTAACCTAATATTATGGGCTTCTTTGTTTTGCCTGTATTTGTTTGCTTGCTTTTTGTTCCACTGTTGCTTGCTGTTTAAATGGGGCTGACAAGATGGCTTGCAGGTAAAGGTGCTTGCTGCCAAGCCTGATGACCTCAGTTCTATACCCAGAACCTATATGGTGGAAGGGGAGAACTGATTCCTGACCTCCACACGTGCATTGTAGCATGCACACAAATACATACACACAAAACATGTATATGTATGTTTGTGTATGTATTCCTGTGAGTCTGGAAATTGGCAAGGAGAAAGAGGTGTGTAGTAAACTGGGTGTGGGTCCAGCCAAGCGTAATGGCGTCAGGAGAGAGAATAGGGTAAGTGCCGTGCATATCCAGTCTTCATGACAGATTAAGTAGGGTCATTTCATAAAACACTGAGTCCTTTATGGGTGGAAGGGTTTGCCCTGATTAAGCTTGTGAAGCATCTCTGGCAGATGCAGATTCCCAGCAAGTGAACCACTCTAGTGCTGAAGGCCCAGCAAGATGCACCTCCAGTCATACTCAGGCCCCTATGGAGTCACTAGGGACAGACTGGCTTGTGGGAAGAAGGAACTGAACCACATCCCTGCCCAGAGCTAGACACTGATGAAAGGAATAGGTCACTATGAAGCTAGAACATTCTCAAAGAATACATATTGTGTTGGGTGTGGTGGTGCACACTTTTAAACCCAGCACTCAGGACGCAGAAACAGGTGAATCTCTGTTAGTTCAAGGCCAGCCTATCTACATAGTGACTTCCAGGACAGCTGGGGTTACAGGGAGACTCTGTCTCAAAAAGACCAAAAAGGGCTGGAGAGATGGCCTAGCGGTTAAGAGCGCCGACCGCTCTTGCAGAGGACCCGGGTTCGATCCCCAGCACCCACATGGCGGCCGAGAACCGTCTGAAACTCCAATTTCAGGAGAACTCCAGTTCCACGGGAATCCGAGACCCTCTTCTGACCTCCGCGGCATTGCACGACACGGGTGCACAGACCTGCATGCAGACAGTACATTCATGCACATACCGAAATAAAATTAAAAAAAAAAAAAAAAAAAAAAAAAAGACTATATATTGTATTTCTTATCAATGGCACTGACAGGAAGGGACCCTGGAAGTTCCCTTGGTTTGAAAACTTTAGATTCAGTGCACTTCCACATAATTGTTAACCTAGAAAGAACTTCAATAGAAATAACAATGTTATTCAATAGGAATGACAATGAAAAGATTACATACTGGAAGCTTTTGGGATCTGGCTAAGGTGGTTATCAGAGGCAAATTTGTAACCTTAAATGAATTTATTTTAATGGAGAAAGGGCTGGAGAGATGGCTCAGTAGTTAAGAGCACTGGCTGCCTCTTGAAGAGGACCTGGATTTGTTCTTAGCACCCACATGGTGGCCAACAACCATCCATAAATCAGTTCGAGGGGATCTGATACCCTCTCTATCCTCTCCAGGCACTGTATGACACAGGTACACTTACATACATGTAGGTATAAACATTCATACACATAAAATAAAATTAAAAAGCAAAATGAAGGATTGAAAAAATCACTGAAGAGGACAAAGTATAAGCTAGGGCATGCACTGAGAAATAGAAGACCATTTCCAGCTCAGCCTGAGGGGCAGTGAGCAGTCTGGTGGACTGGAGCATCGGGGAAGGGATGGTGAAGGGCCTGGCAAGATCATCAGGGGCTATCTTGTCAAGGCCCTCAAGAGCCGTGCCCCAAAGGGCATCAGCATAGGAGAGTCTAGTCTGTATCATCACGTGGTCTGAGAAATGTATCATTAGGTGGTTTCGTCACTGGGCAAACATCATAGCATGTTCTTACATAAACAGGTGGCTACAATGGTGTAAGGCAATATAATCAGATGGAATTGCAGGCATGCATGTCACCCTCTAAGTGCTCTGGGCTGCATGCTTGGGCTCTGGACAGAGGAGCAGAAGTCTCTGATGAAAGCTGTTCTTTCCAGGAACAGAGTGCTGGGTTGCAGGAGCCTCACAGCCCTCTTCTTAGTAGACAGTCACTGCTTAGTAGACAGAACTGCAGGCTGCACAGGGCATCCTGGTTGCTCACCCTATCTCTGAGTCTCCTAAGAGGCAGTGCCAGGACACCTGCCCTCTAGGCCTGCTCTCCCTGCAAGCTGGGTGCATTCTCCAGGGAATCTCTCACCACTCTTCTGCCTCTGACTTCTTGTTCCCAGCTTGGCATCTGGTGCTAGAGTGACCACAGGTGAGGCCAGTGAGCCGTGAGTGCGTGTTTGCTCCCCCAGCTGCTGTGCTTTCCTGGACACTGGCCATTACCAGTGAGCTCTGGTGGGCAAAGGGCCATTACCAGTGAGCTCTGGTGGGCAAAGGGCCATTGCCAGTGAGCTCTGGTGGGCAAAGGGCCATTACCAGGAGCTCTGGTGGGCAAAGGGCCATTACCAGTGAGCTCTGGTGGGCAAAGGGCCATTACCAGTGAGCTCTGGTGGGCAAAGGGCCATTCCAGTGAGCTCTGGTGGGCAAAGGGCCATTGCCAGTGAGCTCTGGTGGGCAAAGGGCCATTGCCAGTGAGCTCTGGTGGGCAAAGGGCCATTGCCAGTGAGCTCTGGTGGGCAAAGGGCCATTACCAGTGAGCTCTGGTGGGCAAAGGGCCATTCCAGTGAGCTCTGGTGGGCAAAGGGCCATTACCAGTGAGCTCTGGTAGGCAAAGGGCCATTCCAGTGAGCTCTGGTGGCAAAGGGCCATTACCAGTGAGCTCTGGTAGGCAAAGGGCCATTACCAGTGAGCTCTGGTAGGCCCGTCTTCTTTAGAAACGTCATGCACTAGTTTCTTTCTCTTTTCTTTTTCCTTCTTTTTGAGACAGGGTCTGCTGTAGACCCCAGCGGTCCTGGAACTTGCTATTAGACCAGGCTGGCCTGAACTCACAAAGATCTGCCCGTCTCTGCCCTCTTGAGTGCTGAATTAAAGGCGTACGCCACAATACCAGCTCTCCTTTGTTTTTTCCTCCTCAAAAAAATTATATTGTTCTATTTTCATATTCTTTTTTTTTTTTTTTTTTTTTTTATCTTTTCGAGACAGGGTCTCCCTGTAGTCCCAGCTGTCCTGGAACTCACTCTGTAGACCAGGCTGACCTTGAAACTCACAAAGATCCCGCCTGCCTCTGCCTCCCGAGTGCTAGAATTAAAGGCGTGCGCCACCACGCCCGGCTCTATTTTCATATTCTAGCAATGCTGTACACTCATTAAAAAATTCAAAGTATGAAATGGTAAAAGATTTCCAAGAATCAAGTAGATGTTATCTGATTGCACCACTCCATCAGTCAGCCCTGCTAAGTCCTTGCCCACTGTCCACCTGGAAGGGTATCAGAAGATGCATGCCCCACTTCTACCCTCTGCACATGCAGCCAGTGTTACTCAGCTGGAGTCACATGGCCCAAGATTTTTTGCACCTGGTATTTGATACTCACTGCTCATGGATGTGAGTGGGCATTGTTCCCTATCAGTAAAAGTGGATCCACTTTACCTTGGTTAATGGCAGCTTTGAATTCCTGGGGCTGCTGGGGGCAGGGTATGTCTGAGCCTGTGGCTCCTTTTGTGTGGAAAAGGGAGATAACGGGGCAGGCATAGGCTGGAGGCTTTGTCTGTCTCCTCTTGGGCATTGTTTCTCCACTTAGAAGGATAAATAAATGCACAAGCTGTCCTCTGGAGATTAGGTGGTTAATGCAGGTACAGGCTCGGAGCCAGTGTTAGTTGGTATGGGGCTCTTTTTCTTCCTTGTCACCCCATTATGAGCACCTCTGAGAAGATCCAGAAGATCTCGTACTCTGGAGGCATGCGAAGGTGTGTCCTCTCTTGTCTCATGAATTTGGGAGCACCTCTGCAGCCTGCCCTGTCTCCTGGGGGAGCAGAAGCACTGTGCTCATAGCCTTAGGTCCCTTTCCAGCCCAGGCCATGGTTGGTCCTTTCTGGCACTGAGGTCCGAGTATTTTCCAATGTCCCCCTTATCTCCAGCCCAGGCTTTGCTGCTGGAGGCCCTTCTGGTGGGGAGTGAGGTTCTTGTTATGCTCTAGAGAGAGAAACTGAGGTGGCGTTTGTGACAGATAAAAAAAAGAGAACCTTTGACTTGGTTCTGCATGGTGAATGCCGACACTGATAAAAGGTTGACTAAGGCCAGGTGTGGTGGTGTATGCCTTATAATCCCAGCACTCGGGAGGCAGAGGCAGGCGAATCTCTGAGTTCAAGGCCAGCCTGGTCTACACAGCGAGCTCCAGGCCAACTGGGACTAAAGGGAGACCCTGTCTTCAAAAAAAATAAAAATTGAAAAAGAAGGTTGGCTGAGAGGGAGATGTTTGCATCTCTGGCTCTGACCAGATCCTTGCTTGGTGCATCTTTCCAGAGTGGATTTCAGACTTACGGGAAAGTCTTTATCTACCAGGAAATCACGACCTCTTCCTAACCTGGATGTGCTTGCTGGTGCTCAGTACTGCATAGCATATGCCCAACATTGCCCTTCATGTGGTCACATTGACGATTGGTGTCTGGGGAGCCAGAAGGGCCCACTTCCCTGTTAGGCCCAAAGATAAGGGAAATGACATGCATGTTGTGGGGACATTGTGGTCACCTTGTCCACTACCCGGGCACCTTCAGGATCTCCCACCCTAGCCTCCTTTTTGACATCTCGTTCGTCTGAGCCATTGGTTCCCTCTCAGAGGTCCCACCTCTCTGGCCAGCAGCAGGGGAGTTGGGCCTAGGTCAGAGGGATGGGCTCCAATCTCAGGGCTGTGCCTCTCTGACCTTGCACTTCTCCTCATTAGGGAATGTAGGACAGGGATGGCAACCCGGCCGGACTGCCAGTGTAAACTGTCCTGTTCCCGAGTCTGCCCTCTCGTGATCCATGGCCTGGCCTTTGTTCTGGTGAGGTGCTTACAAACAGAGGTCTCAGCACTGGCTCTTGCAGGCTCCTTGGGCAGAGGCTGGGGAAGGGTGACTGGGTGCTCAGACCCTTCTTTCATTGCCACACTCATTTGAGTGTGGCTTTTTCTTCCTGTACATTTAGACTTGTGCTCTTTTTGTGTGGTGTTCAGTGGTGGTGTGTTGGGGAGTGTCGAGGCAGGCTCTCACATAATCCAGGCAAGTCTTGGACTCCTCATTCTCTGGCCTCCGCCCCCCCAAGTGCTAGCTAGGATCACTGCTGTGTGCCAGCAGGTCTAGCAGACCTTTAACTTTTTCTTTTTTTCTTTTTTGTTTTTTCTTTTAGGGATCTGCCACCACTGTTGCCTTTTCAAGAACAGGGGAGTATTTTGCTTCTGGAGGCTCTGACGAACAGGTAAGACTGGCTTGAAGATCTGAGTTGATCATGCTGAGACCCCCATGGGAGGCGGGAGGCCATCTTGGAGGTAGCTTTGATGGCTCTCAGTGACCACAGTCATGGTGAAGGCTAGCTATATGATGCAGCTTGGGGAGGAGATGCTCAGGTCCCAGGCCCTTGCTGCCTTTAAACAGGTCTCCTATACTGATGACCTGTGGCAGTGTCTCAGACAATGGGTCAAAAGGATCTGAGCTATTTTTGCCATGAAAAAATTAGAGACCTTCACAGTTTTATTTTTCCCCTGATTATATAGATGGTAAAGGATTACTAGGTACTTCACTGTAGCGTTTCACGCTCATTTACTTCAGTCCCAGGGGGCAAGCCTTCCCATTTTTCTTCTTTTTTTTTCTTTTCTTTTTGGTTCTTTTGAGACAGGGGTCTCCCCGCAGCCCCAGCTGGCCTGGAACTCACTATGTAGAACGGCTGGCTCTATACTCATAGAACCGCCTATCTGCCTCTGCCTCTAGTGCTGGGATAAAAGGCATGGGCCACCACACCCGGCCCCCATTTCATTCTTATAGGTGAGAAAACAGCCCCAGCAAGTGGTAGAGAGGGGACAGGCACTGAAGCAGTCTGGCGGCTAAGCTGTACCTTCCCTGGGAGCCTCTCCGTTCCTCCTGCCCTTTGCTCTCCAGCCCTCCCTGCACTGTCTGATGTACCAGCCTTTTCTACAGCCTTGGCTGCAGAGAGGAAGTCCTGTCTCACCTCATCACTCTTTGTGCTAAGGGCTCAGCCTGTCAGGCCTGTGCCCAGGATGCTTAATACCAAAGGTTTATCTGTTGGTGTGTACCCTAACCCTGGTGTCCAGCTCAAAGCCTGGCCTTGAGGATGTAGGGAACCCTGAGGCATCTACTTATTAGCAGTCTCCCAGAGCATCTAGCCAGTGCCTCTTGACAAGAAAACTGGAGGAAAGTGTGGTAGCTATGAACACAGTTTATCCAATGGATAGTTGGATCCCCTGTGTGCTCATCTCACAATACTGACCATTCAGTTCAGATGATGTCTGGGGCCCCTCCATGAAAAGTACTGATATTCCAATGAAGCAGAGGCTAGGTAAGCGTTCTTTGTCCATAGCCTGATGAGAGCCAGCATTATCTTCTCACCACTAGCCCCACTAACCAGCTAGCAGCCAGAGAAGAGGAGGGCTGGGCGTGGTGTGCACGCCTTAATCCCAGCACTCGAGGCAAGAGCAGGCCGATCTCTGTCAGTTCAAGGCCAGTTTGGTCTACATAGCAAGTTCCAGGCCAGCTGGGACTAAAAGGATACCCACAAAAAAAAAAAAAAAAAAAAAAAGAGGGAGGTAAGGAGAGCCCTGAGCCTCCAAAGGAGGCTCAGCTGATCGAGTAGAAGATAGGAACTGTACAGTATATGCACATGGTAAACAGCTGTGGTAAATAAAGTTACATAGCACTAGAGGCAGCCCAAGTGGAAAATTACCTACTGTGGCCCTCTTCAGGCAGCACAGCTGTCAGGTCCCCGCTGGGGTTTTTGTTTGTTTGTTTAGATTTTTTGAGACAGGGTCTCCCTGCGACCTCAGCTGTCCTGAAACACCCCACCTGGCCCCCTGCTGTTTTTATAGTCTGCTCTGAGGATCTTTCTGGGTGACATTGGCGTTATCTCTGCATTCATGCTAGGCACTCTGCTGCTAGGAACTTACTCCATGGTTGGGTTTCCATAGTTATACAAGGACCTTATACACAGAGTATGCATATGTTAAGGTTCGGTTTGTAAGGTGACAGACAAATGAAGCACCCCATATGCCTGTCTCTGGGAGCCATAAACAGCGGAGCTGCTCAGGGGGAGGTGTGAGCCTCTGGAATCACTTGGCTCACAGTCGTGTCCCAGCAGGGATGGTATCTATGTCAGGCCTTCATCTTGCGTAAATACATTGTTTGTTGTTTGTTTGGTGGCCTCCACTGACCCCTGACCATGCTTTATGATTCTTCTTGTGAAGGCCACACCATCTATCCTAAAAGTGACCTGAGAAGCACCTAGCCTACCATGACACTGAGTTTCCAGTAGGGAGTGCTCTTGCTCCCTGACAGGGTGACTCCCTAAGCTTTTGTGAAGGTGCCTTTTGGTCACGATCCTGTTTAGGAAGATGCTTAGAATACGGTCTATTTCTATGGTTAAAGTTATAAGCCTTGGGATAATGGATGTCTTACTGTTCATTCCCAGCCGCAGTGTCCTGTGAGCCTCCTACTAGCCCTATGAGGTGAGTTAGGATCTATTCACAGAAGGCTCTGAGGCATAAGCTGAGTCCCTCACTTGGGCTTCACATAAGGACGGGCACCAGGACCCACTGGTCTGGTCTGGAGTCTGTGTGTTTACTGCTTCCTACAGTGTCACAAGACTCAAGAGCTTCCTTTTTTAGTGCAGAAACAGACAATAAATGAGCAAAACGGACAAATGGGTCAAATAGTGCTTCTGACATTGAGATGNAAAAAAAAAAAAAAAAAAAAAAAAAAAAAAAAGACTATATATATTGTATCTTATCAATGGCACTGACAGGAAGGGACCCTGGAAGTTCCCTTGGTTTGAAAACTTTAGATTCAGTGCACTTCCACATAATTGTTAACCTAGAAAGGAACTTCAATAGAAATAACAATGTTATTCAATAGGAATGACAATGAAAAGATTACATACTGGAAGCTTTTGGGATCTGGCTAAGGTGGTTATCAGAGGCAAATTTGTAACCTTAAATGAATTTATTTTAATGGAGAAAGGGGCTGGAGAGATGGCTCAGTAGTTAAGAGCACTGGCTGCTCTTGAAGAGGACCTGGATTTGTTCTTAGCACCCACATGGTGGCCAACAACCATCCATAAATCCAGTTCGAGGGGATCTGATACCCTCTCTATCCTCTCCAGGCACTGTATGACACAGGTACACTTACATACATGTAGGTATAACATTCATACACATAAAATAAAAATTAAAAAGCAAAATGAAGGATTGAAAAAATCACTGAAGAGGACAAAGTATAAGCTAGGGCATGCACTGAGAAATAGAAGACCATTTCCAGCTCAGCCTGAGGGGCAGTGAGCAGTCTGGTGGACTGGAGCATCGGGGAAGGGATGGTGAAGGGCCTGGCAAGATCATCAGGGGCTATCTTGTCAAGGCCCTCAAGAGCCGTGCCCCAAAGGGCATCAGCATAGGAGAGTCTAGTCTGTATCATCACGTGGTCTGAGAAATGTATCATTAGGTGGTTTCGTCACTGGGCAAACATCATAGCATGTTCTTACATAAACAGGTGGCTACAATGGTGTAAGGCAATATAATCAGATGGAATTGCAGGCATGCATGTCACCCTCTAAGTGCTCTGGGCTGCATGCTTGGGCTCTGGACAGAGGAGCAGAAGTCTCTGATGAAAGCTGTTCTTTCCAGGAACAGAGTGCTGGGTTGCAGGAGCCTCACAGCCCTCTTCTTAGTAGACAGTCACTGCTTAGTAGACAGAACTGCAGGCTGCACAGGGCATCCTGGTTGCTCACCCTATCTCTGAGTCTCCTAAGAGGCAGTGCCAGGACACCTGCCCTCTAGGCCTGCTCTCCCTGCAAGCTGGGTGCATTCTCCAGGGAATCTCTCACCACTCTTCTGCCTCTGACTTCTTGTTCCCAGCTTGGCATCTGGTGCTAGAGTGACCACAGGTGAGGCCAGTGAGCCGTGAGTGCGTGTTTGCTCCCCCAGCTGCTGTGCTTTCCTGGACACTGGCCATTACCAGTGAGCTCTGGTGGGCAAAGGGCCATTACCAGTGAGCTCTGGTGGGCAAAGGGCCATTGCCAGTGAGCTCTGGTGGGCAAAGGGCCATTACCAGTGAGCTCTGGTGGGCAAAGGGCCATTACCAGTGAGCTCTGGTGGGCAAAGGGCCATTACCAGTGAGCTCTGGTGGGCAAAGGGCCATTACCAGTGAGCTCTGGTGGGCAAAGGGCCATTGCCAGTGAGCTCTGGTGGGCAAAGGGCCATTGCCAGTGAGCTCTGGTGGGCAAAGGGCCATTGCCAGTGAGCTCTGGTGGGCAAAGGGCCATTACCAGTGAGCTCTGGTGGGCAAAGGGCCATTGCCAGTGAGCTCTGGTGGGCAAAGGGCCATTACCAGTGAGCTCTGGTGGGCAAAGGGCCATTACCAGTGAGCTCTGGTAGGCAAAGGGCCATTACCAGTGAGCTCTGGTAGGCAAAGGGCCATTACCAGTGAGCTCTGGTAGGCCCGTCTTCTTTAGAAACGTCATGCACTAGTTTCTTTCTCTTTTCTTTGTTCCTTCTTTTTGAGACAGGGTCTGCCTGTAGCCCCAGCGGTCCTGGAACTTGCTATATAGACCAGGCTGGCCTTGAACTCACAAAGATCTGCCCGTCTCTGCCCTCTTGAGTGCTGGAATTAAAGGCGTACGCCACAATACCAGCTCTCCTTTGTTTTTTCCTCCTCAAAAAAATTATATTGTTCTATTTTCATATTCTTTTTTTTTTTTTTTTTTTTTTTTATCTTTTCGAGACAGGGTCTCCCTGTAGTCCCAGCTGTCCTGGAACTCACTCTGTAGACCAGGCTGACCTTGAACTCACAAAGATCCGCCTGCCTCTGCCTCCCGAGTGCTAGGATTAAAGGCGTGCGCCACCACGCCCGGCTCTATTTTCATATTCTAGCAATGCTGTACACTCATTAAAAAATTCAAAGTATGAAATGGTAAAGATTTCCAAGAATCAAGTAGATGTTATCTGATTGCACCACTCCATCAGTCAGCCCTGCTAAGTCCTTGCCCACTGTCCACCTGGAAGGGTATCAGAGAGATGCATGCCCCACTTCTACCCTCTGCACATGCAGCCAGTGTTACTCAGCTGGAGTCACATGGCCCAAGATTTTTTGCACCTGGTATTTGATACTCACTGCTCATGGATGTGAGTGGGCATTGTTCCCTATCAGTAAAAGTGGATCCACTTTACCTTGGTTAATGGCAGCTTTGAATTCCTGGGGCTGCTGGGGGCAGGGTATGTCTGAGCCTGTGGCTCCTTTTGTGTGGAAAAGGGAGATAACGGGGCAGGCATAGGCTGGAGGCTTTGTCTGTCTCCTCTTGGGCATTGTTTCTCCACTTAGAAGGATAAATAAATGCACAAGCTGTCCTCTGGAGATTAGGTGGTTAATGCAGGTACAGGCTCGGAGCCAGTGTTAGTTGGTATGGGGCTCTTTTTCTTCCTTGTCACCCCATTATGAGCACCTCTGAGAAGATCCAGAAGATCTCGTACTCTGGAGGCATGCGAAGGTGTGTCCTCTCTTGTCTCATGAATTTGGGAGCACCTCTGCAGCCTGCCTGTCTCCTGGGGGAGCAGAAGCACTGTGCTCATAGCCTTAGGTCCCTTTCCAGCCCAGGCCATGGTTGGTCCTTTCTGGCACTGAGGTCCGAGTATTTTCCAATGTCCCCCTTATCTCCAGCCCAGGCTTTGCTGCTGGAGGCCCTTCTGGTGGGGAGTGAGGTTCTTGTTATGCTCTAGAGAGAGAAACTGAGGTGGCGTTTGTGACAGATAAAAAAAAGAGAACCTTTGACTTGGTTCTGCATGGTGAATGCCAGACACTGATAAAAGGTTGACTAAAGGCCAGGTGTGGTGGTGTATGCCTTTAATCCCAGCACTCGGGAGGCAGAGGCAGGCGAATCTCTGAGTTCAAGGCCAGCCTGGTCTACACAGCGAGCTCCAGGCCAACTGGGACTAAAGGGAGACCCTGTCTCAAAAAAAATAAAAAATGAAAAAAGAAGGTTGGCTGAGAGGGAGATGTTTGCATCTCTGGCTCTGACCAGATCCTTGCTTGGTGCATCTTTCCAGAGTGGATTTCAGACTTACGGGAAAGTCTTTATCTACCAGGAAATCACGACCTCTTCCTAACCTGGATGTGCTTGCTGGTGCTCAGTACTGCATAGCATATGCCCAACATTGCCCTTCATGTGGTCACATTGACGATTGGTGTCTGGGGAGCCAGAAGGGCCCACTTCCCTGTTAGGCCCAAAGATAAGGGAAATGACATGCATGTTGTGGGGACATTGTGGTCACCTTGTCCACTACCCGGGCACCTTCAGGATCTCCCACCCTAGCCTCCTTTTTGACATCTCGTTCGTCTGAGCCATTGGTTCCCTCTCAGAGGTCCCACCTCTCTGGCCAGCAGCAGGGGAGTTGGGCCTAGGTCAGAGGGATGGGCTCCAATCTCAGGGCTGTGCCTCTCTGACCTTGCACTTCTCCTCATTAGGGAATGTAGGACAGGGATGGCAACCCGGCCGGACTGCCAGTGTAAACTGTCCTGTTCCCGAGTCTGCCCTCTCGTGATCCATGGCCTGGCCTTTGTTCTGGTGAGGTGCTTACAAACAGAGGTCTCAGCACTGGCTCTTGCAGGCTCCTTGGGCAGAGGCTGGGGAAGGGTGACTGGGTGCTCAGACCCTTCTTTCATTGCCACACTCATTTGAGTGTGGCTTTTTCTTCCTGTACATTTAGACTTGTGCTCTTTTTGTGTGGTGTTCAGTGGTGGTGTGTTGGGGAGTGTCGAGGCAGGCTCTCACATAATCCAGGCAAGTCTTGGACTCCTCATTCTCTGGCCTCCGCCCCCCCAAGTGCTAGCTAGGATCACTGCTGTGTGCCAGCAGGTCTAGCAGACCTTTAACTTTTTTCTTTTTTTCTTTTTTGTTTGTTCTTTTAGGGATCTGCCACCACTGTTGCCTTTTCAAGAACAGGGGAGTATTTTGCTTCTGGAGGCTCTGACGAACAGGTAAGACTGGCTTGAAGATCTGAGTTGATCATGCTGAGACCCCCATGGGAGGCGGGAGGCCATCTTGGAGGTAGCTTTGATGGCTCTCAGTGACCACAGTCATGGTGAAGGCTAGCTATATGATGCAGCTTGGGGAGGAGATGCTCAGGTCCCAGGCCCTTGCTGCCTTTAAACAGGTCTCCTATACTGATGACCTGTGGCAGTGTCTCAGACAATGGGTCAAAAGGATCTGAGCTATTTTTGCCATGAAAAAATTAGAGACCTTCACAGTTTTATTTTTCCCCTGATTATATAGATGGTAAAGGATTACTAGGTACTTCACTGTAGCGTTTCACGCTCATTTACTTCAGTCCCAGGGGGCAAGCCTTCCCATTTCTTCTTTTTTTCTTTTCTTTTTGGTCTTTTTGAGACAGGGTCTCCCCGCAGCCCCAGCTGGCCTGGAACTCACTATGTAGAACGGGCTGGCCTTGAACTCATAGAGATCCGCCTGCATCTGCCTCTCCAGTGCTGGTATAAAAGGCATGGGCCACCACACCCGGCCCCCATTTCATTCTTATAGGTGAGAAAACAGCCCCAGCAAGTGGTAGAGAGGGGACAGGCACTGAAGCAGTCTGGCGGCTAAGCTGTACCTTCCCTGGGAGCCTCTCCGTTCCTCCTGCCCTTTGCTCTCCAGCCCTCCCTGCACTGTCTGATGTACCAGCCTTTTCTACAGCCTTGGCTGCAGAGAGGAAGTCCTGTCTCACCTCATCACTCTTTGTGCTAAGGGCTCAGCCTGTCAGGCCTGTGCCCAGGATGCTTAATACCAAAGGTTTATCTGTTGGTGTGTACCCTAACCCTGGTGTCCAGCTCAAAGCCTGGCCTTGAGGATGTAGGGAACCCTGAGGCATCTACTTATTAGCAGTCTCCCAGAGCATCTAGCCAGTGCCTCTTGACAAGAAAACTGGAGGAAAGTGTGGTAGCTATGAACACAGTTTATCCAATGGATAGTTGGATCCCCTGTGTGCTCATCTCACAATACTGACCATTCAGTTCAGATGATGTCTGGGGCCCCTCCATGAAAAGTACTGATATTCCAATGAAGCAGAGGCTAGGTAAGCGTTCTTTGTCCATAGCCTGATGAGAGCCAGCATTATCTTCTCACCACTAGCCCCACTAACCAGCTAGCAGCCAGAGAAGAGGGAGGGCTGGGCGTGGTGCTGCACGCCTTTAATCCCAGCACTCGAGGCAGAGGCAGGCCGATCTCTGTCAGTTCAAGGCCAGTTTGGTCTACATAGCAAGTTCCAGGCCAGCTGGGACTAAAAGGAGACCCACAAAAAAAAAAAAAAAAAAAAAAAAGAGGGAGGTACAGGAGAGCCCTGAGCCTCCAAAGGAGGCTCAGCTGATCGAGTAGAAGATAGGAACTGTACAGTATATGCACATGGTAAACAGCTGTGGTAAATAAAGTTACATAGCACTAGAGGCAGCCCAAGTGGAAAATTACCTACTGTGGCCCTCTTCAGGCAGCACAGCTGTCAGGTCCCTGCTGGGTTTTTTGTTTGTTTGTTTAGTTTTGAGACAGGGTCTCCCTGCAGCCTCAGCTGTCCTGAAACACCCCACCTGGCCCCCTGCTGTTTTTATAGTCTGCTCTGAGGATCTTTCTGGGGTGACATTGGCGTTATCTCTGCATTCATGCTAGGCACTCTGCTGCTAGGAACTTACTCCATGGTTGGGTTTCCATAGTTATACAAGGACCTTATACACAGAGTATGCATATGTTAAGGTTCGGTTTGTAAGGTGACAGACAAATGAAGCACCCCATATGCCTGTCTCTGGGAGCCATAAACAGCGGAGCTGCTCAGGGGGAGGTGTGAGCCTCTGGAATCACTTGGCTCACAGTCGTGTCCCAGCAGGGATGGTATCTATGTCAGGCCTTCATCTTGCGTAAATACAGTTGTTTGTTGTTTGTTTGTGGCCTCCACTGACCCCTGACCATGCTTTATGATTCTTCTTGTGAAGGCCACACCATCTATCCTAAAAGTGACCTGAGAAGCACCTAGCCTACCATGACACTGAGTTTCCAGTAGGGAGTGCTCTTGCTCCCTGACAGGGTGACTCCCTAAGCTTTTGTGAAGGTGCCTTTTGGTCACGATCCTGTTTAGGAAGATGCTTAGAATACGGTCTATTTCTATGGTTAAAGTTATAAGCCTTGGGATAATGGATGTCTTACTGTTCATTCCCAGCCGCAGTGTCCTGTGAGCCTCCTACTAGCCCTATGAGGTGAGTTAGGATCTATTCACAGAAGGCTCTGAGGCATAAGCTGAGTCCCTCACTTGGGCTTCACATAAGGACGGGCACCAGGACCCACTGGTCTGGTCTGGAGTCTGTGTGTTTACTGCTTCCTACAGTGTCACAAGACTCAAGAGCTTCCTTTTTTAGTGCAGAAACAGACAATAAATGAGCAAAACGGACAAATGGGTCAAATAGTGCTTCTGACATTGAGATGCTCAGGTAGAGGGATAAGCAGATGCTAAGGCTTAGTGGTGCTGCATAGCGATGCTCCATTCTGATACAACATGCAAGTCCTCTTGAGGTCTGTCCCCAAAGCCTACTCTTCAGGGAGGTAGGGCAAGTCCCAGAGTTGAGTTAGGATATCAGATGAGAGCTACCATGGCTTAGAAATTTGGGGTTGATTTATGAGCCCATCTCCCACCCCCTCATTCTCTGTGGCCCTTGGTCTTGGCAGGTGATGGTTTGGAAGAGTAACTTTGATGTTGTTGATTTCGGAGAAGTAAAAGTGCAGAGGCCCCCAGCCACCCCAGCCAGCTCTGCTGGGAATCTGGTAAGCACCTTGGCAGTCATGCCTGAGCCTAACGACTGGGCTTGATGACAGGGCCTGGAGCTTGTCCGCCACAGGGAGGGGACCCTGCTGAGATGGACCAAAGAGCTTACGGTGCTTTGTTTCCTATCCAGAATGAGCAATGCGTTTAAAAGGCTGGGAGAACAGCTGCTGGATGTCTAGGATCCTGGTCTTTGGGTGGGGAGTATTTGGCCTCTGACAGTGGTATACGCCACTATTGGAGGCCAAAAAAAAAAGGACCCACCCTTTGGCAAGCTTTCCTTGGGTCACGGGACCTATGTGTGGGGTTCCTAGAGGACTCAGGGCTCAAAGCCACAGCTGGACAAGTGCATGAGACCCTGGTTTGGCTGCTCTCACTTCCTCTTTGTTAACCATGCAGAGGAAGTTCCTCAGCCACAAACCACTTTTAGCATCTTTGTTGGTAAAGGAATTCAGTGTTCCTGAATTAAAATAGCTACTTTTTTTGGACAAATATTTGTAAGAAAAAAATGATACCTGATAAAAATTTCAGTAAATAAGCCCATTTTCTTCTTTGGTTGCAATAAGCCAGGGTTGTAGAACTCTGAAGATTTTAAGCTTCTGTGGCCACAGCCTGTTGAAATCGCTCTTCCCGGGATCTTAGAAGCACTGTAGTCTCCCCCACAGCCCGAAACTGGCCTGAACAACAGGAAGTGGCTGGCCCAGAGCCCAGCGAGTCAAGGCTGGAACTTAGAATAGAACCAGGAAGCCTCCTTTAGTCTGTCCCAGGGTTAACCGTGGCTCCAGCAGCTGCGTCTCCCAACACCACACACACCCAGTTCTCTGCTAGGCTGTCTCTAAGAACCCACCGTGTCAGGCCCACGGTTTTCTCCTAAGGATCATTGCCCTGACTCTCCACTGTACCCAGAAAGGTTTATTTTTCCTCAGGATTTGCTAATGAGCTCTCAGCTTTTGGATTTGTTGAGGGACTCTCAGGTTACATTGATGTTAGGTTTGCCAACAGTTCATCTTCTGCCTAGAAAGCCATTTCCATCTACAAGCTAGGATGTGTCCTGCTGGTCCCTCTGAATAGGCCCACTAACTGCTAACCCTGAAGTCTGTCTCTGGAAGGTGGTTAGTATCCATTATTTAGAGGAAAAGTCCATATTCTTTTTTAAAGAGTTTATACAAGGGCTGGAGAAATGGCTCAGTGGTTAAGAGTACTGGCTGCTCTTGCAGAGGACCCAGGCTCCATTTCCAGCACCCATGTGGCAGCTAACAACTATCCATAACTCCAGTTCCAAGGGAATCCAATGCCTTCTTCTGACCTTGGCCAGGTGTGATGCTGCATACCTTTAATCCCAGTACTCAGGAGGCAGAAGCAGGCATATCTCTGTGAGTTCAAGCCCAGCCCGGTCTATGTAGCAAGTTCCAGGCCAGCTGGAGTTACAGACAGACCCTGTCTCAAAAAAAAGGGAGCGGGGGGCTGGAGAGATGGCCTAGAGGTTAAGAGCGCCGACTGCTCTTGCAGAGGACCCGGGTTCGATTCCCAGCACCCACATGGCGGCTAAGAACCATCTTTAACTCCAGTTCGAGGGGAATCCAACACCCTCTTCTGACCTCCACGGCATTGCATGACACGGGTGCACCAACCTACATGCAGACAGTACACTCATACATATAAAAAAATAAATAGGGTGTGGTGGCGCACGCCTTTAATCCTAGCACTTGGGAGGCAGAGGCAGGCAGATCTTTGTGAGTTCAAGGCCAGCCTGGTCTACAGAGTGAGTTCCAGGACATCTGGGACTACAGGGAGACCCTGTCTCAAAAAGACCAAAAATAAATAAATAAATAAATAAATAAATAAATAAATAAATAAATAAAATTGAAAAAAATGTTTATACAAGTATGTATTAGAGTGCATTCCTTCCCAGCTCCCCGACTTCCCTTTTCTTACCCCCCTCCTTTCAGTCTTCTTTGTTCCCTACAGTTTCATTTCTACGTTTATATCATATATACATACAGTTTTATGACTACGTATAAAATCTAGGAACCACAAATGAAAGACTATACAATACTCGTTTTGAGGGAGACACTTGTCTTTCATGTAATATGATCCTCTTTAGTTGCTTCTATTTTCCTATAAGTATTATAACTTCAGTCTTCTTTAGGCTGAAAAGATTTCCTTGGGTTCATATACACACTTTATCCATTTCTGTATTATTGGACATCAGTGTTGCTTCCGTAATTTAGTTATGGTGAATAGTGCTCCAAGTGTCTCTGATATGCTGACCTGGAGTCCTACAAGTACGATTAGTGGTACAGCGGGGTCCTATGGTAGGCCCATTTGTAGTTGAGAAACCTCCAAATTGACTTTCCTAGAGGCGAGGCTAGTTGACACTCCCACCAGGACAGTGCAGAGGTCCCCTCTGTCCACATCCTTGCCAGCATTTGTCACTTGTTTTGATGACTGCCATTTTGACTGCGGTAAGATGGAATCTCAATGTAGGGGTTTTTGTTTCGTTTTGTTTTGTTTTTTTGAGGCAGGGTCTCCCTGTAGCCCAACTAGCCTGGAACTCACTATGTAGACCAGGCTGGCCTTGAACTCTCAGAGATCCACCTGCCTCTGCCTCCAGAATACTGGGGTTAAAGACACTGGCACTATGCCCATCCCTCAGTGTAGTTTTGATGGCTGGCTAGTGAGGTTGCCTATATTCTTTTTTCTTATAGTTACTAGGAAAATGATTTGGACACTTCTTGTTCCTTTAGCCCCGGCTCAGAGAATGGGGTTCAGGGCACCTTGTTTCCTAGAACTTCAGGGCCTGAGAACCTGGGTTGAAGTCATGTAGTGTGGGGGATCCAGCATGGCAGGATGGCCCATAGGCAGGCGAGTGACTCAGCAGGGCTTGAGCAGCTAATTATTTGTTCCTAAACTACCTTTAGCTCCATGTCAGGCTATTGTCACAGCCCTGTCCAGTGGACTTCTGTACATGGGACTCAAGTAGGGGACATGATGTGGGCTCTAGAGTCATGGAGCTGGGTCTGAACCCTGCTGAGTAGCTCTGGGCAAAGAACCTTATTGTTACCAGGCCTCCATTTCCTCAGGAGGTCCAAAGTCCCCTATAGGCAGGTTATGAAGACCCCATGTGTAATGTTGAGCTCTGCTATTGCCTAGAGTGACACACTAACCATACAGTCATTCTTGGTTGAAATAACTCAGTAAGCCACCAGCATCGAGCTCCAGAATTTTTTCATACTTCCAGATTGGTGACAGATAATTTTTATTACATTGATTGGTGGTTACATTTTCCCCAGGTATATGAGGGAAACTGATGAATGTGCCCTCACTATTCTTTCCAGAGCATTCCCTAGTACTCAGATTCCCTGGCTGGCCAAAATGCTCCTTGGGGGATCCCAGGAGCACTGCCACGTCCTGTGAACTGAGTTTGATGATCCCCCACCCTCCATTTCTTGTCCACATTGTTCAGCAGTGCTCGTATCTTAGGGGCAGACAATTCTTCACTGTGTTTGCTATCCTGTATACCATGTGATATTTAGTAGCATCCTGGGCCTTTACCCAGGAGATGCCAGTAGCATCCTGCTGCCCAGTTGTAATGACCAGAAATGTCTTCAGATATTGCCAGATGTGCCCCATTGAGAATCACTCCACTACCTCTTTCCCCAGAGGAGCCCAGAAAGAAAGCTGACTTAGCAGTGGGAGGAGGCCTTGCTTTAGCTGTGGGAAGAGCATGGGAAGGGAACCAAGACAGATGCTTCAAGAGTCCATGTGGGGACTGCTTAGTCGGATTGGTTCTGGGTTCCCACCAGCAGCTGTGGCCCAGGTTTCTGGCAGTTTCTGATAGAAGCTCATTTTGTAGGAATGCTGTTTGGCCTTATCTAATTTTAGGGTCTTCTAGAGATGATAGTAATAATACTGTTCACCTTTAGCGACTTGGTTTTCTTTCTTTTTTTTTTTTTAATTTTATTTATTTCTGTATGTGTATGAATGTACTGTCTGCATGTAGGTTTATGTACCCGTGTCTTGGAGAGTACATGAGCACCACAGCCAGGCCTTAGCCCTGCTACGAGTTTGATGCCCTTCTGCACCTACAACTCTGTCTCCATATCACCTTAGGCACTGAAGCAGCAGGAGCACTTCTTGGGCATTTGAGGTTTTCAGGGAGTCTGTGGGACCAGGTGTGGTGTAGAATTTCTGACGGCGTGCTTGCTCCAGCATGCTTGCTCCAGCTTGGCCATCAAAAAGCTAGCAGGGCATGTGTCTGGAAAACATTGTTTCACTATTTGTTGAAGCAATCTCTTTGGAAATGTCTCTTCTTGTGGCTTTAGTTTCATTTCTTATTTGTTTATTTTGGTATTTTTGAGACAGGGTCTCCCTTTTAGTCCCAGCTGGCCTGGAGCTCGCTCTGTAGACCAGGCTGGTCTTGAACTCACAGAGATCCACCTGTCTCTGCCTCCCGAGTGCAGGGATTAAAGGCATGCACCACCATGCCCGGCTAGTTTCATTTCTTTCTGGGGATCATTGCCACAGGTTTCAATGTAGTGTCAACATGGGATAGTAGATTTTTGCCAGAGGGATACAAGTATGAAAAGGTCCACCATCTCTGATTCAGATCTGCCTTGGGTGAGTGAATGGAGGCTGTGGCCCTGTTTCCAGCCTTTCACAGTGGTGAATTTTTGTACCTGGATCAGTAGATCAGATTTGAAAACAAAAAACAACAAAAAACAAAAAGCTAGCAGGCAGACTTTGCCTGGTCCTCTGCTGTTCACCCACCAACAGAGCATGGCAAGGGCAGATTGTCAGTCTGTGGTTGTCCCTTTGCCCTGCCATCTCCCCGCCCATGACCCCTTCTCCGAGTGTGGTGTTTTAGCTTTTAGATCTTGGAATGAAGGCTGTCCTTAAACCCACTCCAAGCAGAGCTCTGTTCACTGCAGAGCTATTTTCAACCTCTAGTTGAAATTCACAGCTTATTTTTAGGCACATTTCATGTTGAAAAGCAAAAGCCATTTCCCAGCCATTCAGAAGGAGAATAATGGGTGCCATTTTCCCTGTTCTTGGCTGAATTGTGCAGAGGAGGGATTTCAGGGCCTATAGTTGGGTACTCTCTCTGCTTAGAAGGGTAGATGAAGGGTGCCAGGGCATTCTGTGGGCTGAGGGTAGACAGGAAGCACTGTGCTCTGCCCTGTGACATACTTTGAGGCTGGAAGAAGGTTGAAGGGCCTGTGGGAGCAAGGACGAGTGTCCCAGAGGAGGTGTTTGTGCTGGTGTTCTCAAGGGTCTAGTCCTCGTTCTGTTCCCTCTCATCCCCTACCCCCCACCTCCCAACCCCACTGTATTTGGGGTCAACTCCCTTAGTCAGAAGGACCCTGGTGTCTTAGCTGACCTTGAAGTTAGCCTCTGACTCCCACCCCAAAGCTCAATAGGACATATTTCTACCCTAGCCATAACAGTACTTTAAAATTACCTTTGGGGCTGGAGAGATGGCTCAGTGGTTAAGGGTACTGCTCTTGCAGAGGACCTAGGTTCAGTTCTCAATACCCACATGGTAGCTAACAACTGTCCTTAACTCCTCCAGTTCATGGGATTTGATGCCCTCTTCTGGCCTCCATGGGCACGGTATGCACGGGCACATTTAAATACATACATTAAAATCTCATACACGTACTTTTTTTTTTTTTCTCTGTGTGTATGAATGTACTGTCTGCATGCAGGTCTGTACACGCAGGTCTGTGCACCCATGTCGTGCAATGCCGCGGAGGTCAGAAGAGGGTGTCGGATTCCCCTGGAACTGGAGTTCTCCTGAAATTGGAGTTTCAGATGGTTCTCAGCCCGCCATGTGGGTGCTGGGGATCGAACCCAGGTCCTCTGCAAGAGCAGTCGGTGCTCTTAACTGCTAGGCCATCTCTCCAGCCCACATACTTTTTTTTTTTTTTTTTTTTTTT
>VZQC01001008.1:1717296-1798859 GCA_009823505.1 Rhizomys pruinosus | reverse complement strand
GGGTGGTGCCTGGGGATGGTGGGGTGTACTTGGCTTTTTCTCACCAAGCCCTAGCTTTTTTTTTTTTTTTTTGTTTTTGGTCTTTTCGAGACAGGGTCTCCTGTAGTCCCAGGCTGGCCTTGAACTCACAAAGATCCACCTGCCTCTGCCTCCCGAGTGCTAGGATTAAAGGCATGCACCACCGCGCCCGCCTTAAAGCCACAGCTATTGAAAAATGTTCTTTTCCCCTCTGTCTAAGAGCTCCTTAGAGTATTCAGAGCCCCACATCACAGCTTAGCAGGGCGTGGTGGCGCACGCCTTTAATCCTAGCACTTGGGAGGCAGAGGCAGGCCGATCTTTGTGAGTTCAAGGCCAGCCTGGTCTACAGAGTGAGTTCCAGGACAGCTGGGACTACAGGGAGACCCTGTCTCGAAAAAACAAACAAACAAACAAAAGAGTATTCAAGCCTACTTGGGTGAGGGAAGCTGGCATAGTGGATAATAGTTCTGAATGGTTTTGTTTTCCATGCTAGCTCCCTCTGCAGTGGTCCTCCTGAGGACCAGGAAGGCTTTTAGACCCTTTAAGGCATATATTGTATTTGATTAATGTCAGACCCAAGTCCTGTGTGCATGAAGATGAGAAAGTAGACCTCTGAGATGGGTAGGAACAGTCCCATCCCATTCTCTCCTCTACTGCCTACCTTCTGCTTCTGACCTCCAAGACTCCTCAGGACAAGATACCCAGGAACTCCAGAGCCAAAGTCCCAGAAACTGTCTCTGGGAAGGGCTGGTCACAGACAATATCTGACCTTAACCTGGAGCCCCTCTTTCCAAAGGACTACCTCCTCCTTCCGCCTTGTGCCTCGGCTTCTGAGGGCAGAGCTCTAGCCACCTCCTGTGCCTGTTTCTGTTTTGGATGCTGCCTTGTGGGGTGGATTTGACTAAGAGGCTCTTATTTGTGATCTAGAGATTCTTGTCCTGCATTGAGAGTCCTTGGTATTTGTGGTGGTGGGTCAAGAACTGGCTTTTCCCTTCAAGAACCTTACCTAAGGAATCATGGGCTTAGGAAGGTGGCAGAGAAGAGGTCTGCATCCTCTTGCCTCGGGGATTTGGTCTTTGTGTGTTCCAGCAGTTATCACAAGATTCCGTAGACTAGGTGGCCTTTTTTTTTTATTGTATGTGTATGAGTGTACTGTCTGCATGTAGGTAGGTGCACCCATGTCGTGTAATGCTGTGGAAGTCAGAAGAGGGTGTCAGATTCCCTTGGAACTGGAGTTAAAGACGGTTCTTAGCTGCCATGTGGGGGCTGGGAATCAAACCCAGGTCCTTTACAAGAGCAGTCAGTGCTCTTTTTTTTTGGTCTTTTCGAGACAGGGTCTCCCTGTAGCTCCAGCTGTCCTGGAACTCACTCTGTAGACCAGGCTGGCCTTGAACTCACAAAGATCCGCCTGCCTCTGCCTCCCGGGTGCTAGGATTAAAGGCGTGCACCACCACGCCCGGCCATGCTCTTAACCGCTGAGCCATCTCTCCAGCCCCAGACTAGGTGGCCTTTTAAACAACAGGAGTTTGTGCCTCCCAATTCTGGAGCCTGGGTGCATCAAACAAAGCAGTGGCAGAATCACTGAAGATTTTGTGGTGCATGGGTGATTCTTATTTTCTGTGTCTTCATGTGCAGGTGGGGCTGGCTAGAACCCTGGGATCTTTTATAGGGCACCAGTCCTAATCATGGAGGCTCCATCCTTGTGATGCAGTTATGTCCCAAAGGCCTAGTTCCTAGCATCATGTTGGGGAAGAAGATTTTAATATATGAGTTTTTATGGAGTCCTCCATAAAATACTCAGACTATTGGCAATTTTGATTTCTTGACTTGGGTTTGTTTCCCAGAACACAAATATCTGGCTTGGCATTTGCTCTTAGTAGTGAGAAGTGTGGATTTAAGTTGGGTGTGATGGTGCTTTCCTGTAATACCAGCCTGTGGGAACTAGAGGAGAAGAATCAGAAGTTGAAGATCGTTTTCTGCTACATAAGACGTTTGAAGCTAGCCTGAGTTACATGAGAGCCTGCCTCAAAAAGATAAAGTGGAGAGAGAGAGACAGACAGAGAGCACTCAGATACACACACACAGAGATACCCACAAAGTGGACTCAAGGGCATATTTAGTAGGAAAGGCATATGGGTATTTGAAACAGAATGAACCCCAGATTTCTATGTTAAAGAGGAGCCTCTCTCTTTTCCACATGACCTCATTTCTGGCTGTTGGCTTTTTAAAAGACCATTAAAAGGAATCCTTGAAGCCAGGCGTGGTGGTGCACGCCTTTAACCCTAGCACTTGGGAGGCAGAGGCAGGCGGATCTTTGTGAGTTCGAGGCCAGCCTGGTCTACAGAGTGAGTTCCAGGACAGCTGGGGCTACAGGGAGACCCTGTCTCAAAAAGACCAAAAAAAAAGAAAAGGAATCCTTGGCTTCTGCCTGCTGCCAGTGAATCAGATGCTCATGCGTAGCTTTGAAAAGGGTTAATTTTACAAGGTCAAGCCCAACACATGGACTTGCCCCAGCCTCTGGTTACAGGGCAGCTCTGGTGGTCAAGCTGTACCTTTTTTTTTTTTTTTTTTTTTTTAAAAAGATAGGGTCTCGCTGGGTGTGGTGGCATATACCTTTAATCCTAGCACTTGGGAGGCAGAGGCAGAGGCAGAGGCAGGTAGATCTCTATGAGTTCAAGCCCAGCCTGGTCTACATAGGGAGGTCCAGGCCAGCTCGGGCTACAGGAAGACCCTGTCTCAAAAACACACACACACACACACACACACACAAAATAAATAAATAAATAAATAAATAAATAAATAAATAATCTCCTATAACCCCAGCCAGCCTGGAAATCTCTATGTATACCAAACCTTGAACTCACAGAGACCTGCCTGCCTCTGCCTCCCAAGGGTTGAGATTAAAACCATGCCCAGACATGTTGTACCTCTTAATGTGTTTGTGCTGTCATAGGTTCTTGCCTTGCTCACACCCTCAGGGTGAATAATTAGCCTAGTGCACAGTATCTTTCATCCATATGAATGAGAGCTTGGTTAGAAATGAAAGCCAACCTTCTCTTGAGGGGTCTATTCTCTGTTGCATTTGGCTGTTGTGAAGCTTTGTAGAGCTCAGGATTTGTAGACTGACTTGGGGACAGTGGGAACGTTGTTTTCATTTTCCTGAGACTTACTTGGTGCATCTCTATGTGGCTCCTGGGTACAGTCCATTCATGTGCCTACAGAGGAGGAACCTGCTTTTAGAGGTCCCATACATGCTGATGAGTGGTTCTAGCCCCATTTAAGCCTAGGCCCCTGTGATTGAAGTGCAGCAAAACTAAGAGAACTTTGGATGAAGAAGTAAAAAGGAATCTCCCTATATCCTTAACCCTCGGACAAATACCCAGGCCTTCCACAGTGTGTGTGTGTGTGTGTGTGTGTGTGTCTGTATAAAAGTGTGCATATTCACATGTAGACCCATGGTGTTGCTGCCTTGGGGGGCTCATAGAGTGTATTCCTACCACCCCTGGTCAAGTGTGTGTCTGGTGCCCACAGAGGCCAGAAGAGGGTGTTGGAGTCCTTGAACTGGAGTTATAGATATTTGAGCAGCCATGTGGGAGCTAGGAACCAAACCTGGGTCATCTGCAAGAATAGCAAAAGTCGGGGCTGGAGAGATGACCTAGCGGTTAAGAGCGCCGACCACTCTTACAGAGGACCCGGGTTCGATCCCCAGCACCCACATGGCGGCTGAGAACCGTCTGTAACTCCAATTCCAGGAGAGCTCCGGTTCCAGGAGAATCCAACACCCTCTTCTGACCTCTGCGGCATTGCACGACACGGGTGCACAGACCTACATGCAGACAGTATATTCATACACATAGAAAATAAATAAAATTTAAAAAAAGAAGAGAATTTCTCTTTAAATAAAAAAAAAATAGCAAAAGTCCTCTTAACAACTGAGTTCTCTCCAGCTCCCAGTTTTATTTTATTTATTTTTTTACTTTTTGAGACAAGGTCTCACTCTGTTGCTCTGGTGCCCTGGCATTCATGTAAACCAGGCTGGCCTCAAACTCACAGAGATCTGCCTACCTCTGCCTTCCAAGTGCTATGATGAAAGACACATGCCACCATACCTTGCTCAAACTGAGCATGTCTTTTTGGTCTTTTTGAGACAGGGTCTCCCTTTAAGTCCCAGCTGGCCTGCCTCCTGAGTGTTGATTAAAGGCATGTGCCACCATGCCCAGCTCAAACTGACCTTTTTTTTTTTTTTGAGACAGGGTTTCCCTGTAGTCCCAGCTGTCCTGGAACTCTCTATATAGACTAGGTTGGCCTTGAAGTCACAGAGATCCGCCTGCCTCTGCCTCCCAAGTGCTAGGATTAAAGGTGTGCGCCACCAAGCCTGGCCTTCAAACTGACATTTTGAAAAGTAAATTCTCTGCTTAAAACAGAGTACCCTTGGTTAGTGGCTAGTGGGTAATGTAGCTGTACAAGAGCCAAAAGCACCATAGATTCCAAGCTCCTCTGCCAGACCCAGGACAGGCAGGATTCTGTCTTCTTTTTCTTCAGAGGGCACAGCTGATTGCCAGGTACATGGTTTTAAAAATGACTGTTTCCATAAAGAGAGAATTGTGTTTGGCAAACAAGCAACATTTGCAGAAGTCCATCAAGACATGTTAGCGGGCATCCTAGGCAATATCAGAAATAAGACAGGCCTTTTAATTTGACATTTACTGTCATGAGCCACTCACACTGGTTCTCAGTCTTGAATGTGCATCATAACCTTTGTAGGCTTGTTAAAACTTATTGCTGGCTGTGTCTGTCCCCAGATGGTCTGATTTAGTAAGGAGTTTATACTTTTTTTTTTTTTTTTGCTCTTTTTGAGACAGGGTCTCCCTGTAGCCCCAGCTGTCCTGGAACTCACTCTGTAGACCAGGCTGGCCTTGAACTCACAAAGATCCGCCTGCCTCTGCCTTATACTTTTTTTTTTTTTTTTGCTCTTTTTGAGACAGGGTCTCCCTGTAGCCCCAGCTGTCCTGGAACTCACTCTGTAGACCAGGCTGGCCTTGAACTCACAAAGATCCGCCTGCCTCTGCCTTATACTTTTTTTTTTTTTTTTGCTCTTTTTGAGACAGGGTCTCCCTGTAGCCCCAGCTGGCCTAGAATTCACTATGTAGACTAGGCTGGCCTTGAACTCAGAGAGATCTCTCTGCCTCTGCCTCCTGAGTGGTTGGATTAAATGTGTGCGCCACCATGCCTGGCACAGGAGTTTATACTTCTAATGCATTTTAGGAAGTGCTGATGTTGCTGGTGGGGGAATCCATTTTGAAAACCATTGGTTTGTTGGAAAATGGTCTAGACAGTTGTTTCCGACATCCTGGCAAGGAGTCTTTTTCCATCTTTGAAGTTTCTATGACTGGTAGAAGCTATATCTTTGGAGAGGCCATTGAAGGATCAGTGTCCCTCTCAGCCCACTGTAGTGGAAAAGGGGCATTGGGAAAAAGGGGTGTGGCTTTAACTTGAATCCCAATATTGTTCAAAGAAATTCCAGTGCTGCCCTATGAGCCTTTTAAACTTGCAGGCACCTATCAGTCTACTTAGAACTAAGCAGGAAAGAGGCTGGAGAGATGGCTTAGTGGTTTATTAGAGTACTGGCTGCTCTTCCAGAGGATCCAGTTTTGATTCCCAGCACCCATATATATGATGGCTAACAACTGTCTGTAACTTTAGTTCCAGGGGATATGATGCCCTCTTCTGTCCTCCATGGGCATTGCATGACATGGGTGCACTTACATGCAAGAAATACACTCATACATATAAAAGAATAAAAATAGGGCTGGAGAGACGGCCTAGCGGTTAAGAGCGCCGACCGCTCTTACAGAGGACCCGGGTTCGATCCCCAGCACCCACATGGCGGCCGAGAACCGTCTGAAACTCCAATTCCAGGAGAACTCCAGTTCCAGGGGAATCCGAGACCGTCTTCTGACCTCCGCGGCATTGCACGACACGGGTGCACAGACCTGCATGCAGACAGTACATTCATACACATACAGAAATAAATAAAATTAATAAAAAAAAATTTTTTTTAAAAGAATAAAAATAATAAAAATGAATTAGGCAGGAAGACAGTTTTTTTGTTTTTTTGTTTTTTTTATTTTCATATATGTATGAATGTACTGTCTGCATGCAGGTTTGTGCACCCATGTCGTGCAATGCTGAGGAGGTCAGAAGAGGGTCTCGGATTCCCCTGGAACTGGAGTTAAAGACAGTTCTCAGCCACCATGTGGGTGCTGGGGATTGAACCTGGGTCCTCTGCAAGAGCAGACGGCGCTCTTATCCACTAGGCCATCTCTCCAGCCCAGGAAGACAGTTTATTACTAGCAGAGGATCTTGGTAAGGAAGATGCAGTGGTGCTGCTATGAGCCTCAGCCCATGAATTTCACAGCATGTATCAGTGTCTCAGCATTTAAACTCCAAGATGGTCTTTTTCCAAAGCCTTTGGAGGAGTATATCTAGGTGGCAAGAACAGAGGCAATGAATGATGATAGAGTGGCACACGTGGCACAGAAGCTAGGATGCCCTTGTTTAAGCTGGCCTTTTGAGGGGCTCATCTCGGCTCTACAAGTAAGTAGGTCCCTCTGTAGAGGAGAGTAGTGTGATGCTGAGAAAGAAAGGCCTCAGGAGCTAGCTCAGTGGTTAAGGGCAGAGTATTGCTTTTGTAGAGGACCCAGGTTTGACTCCCAGCACTCATGTGGTGGCTAACAACCACCCATAACTCCAGTTCCAGCAGATCTGAAGCCCATTTCTGACCTTCAGGCCATTGCATGACATGGGTGTATTTACATACTGGTCATATACTTTTACACATAAAAATAATAATTTTTTTTTAATTCAGAAAGGCAGCCAGGCATGGTGGCATACGCCTTTTTTTCTTTCTTTCTTTTTTTTTTTTTTTTTTTTTTTTTTTTTTTTTAGACAGGGTCTCCCTATAGCCCCAGCTGTCCTGGAACTCACTCTGCAGACCAGGCTGACCTTGAACTCGCAAAGATCCACCTGTCTCTGCCTCCCAAGTGCTAGGATTAAAGGCGTGTGCCACCACACCTGGCTTGGCATATGCCTTTAATCCCAGCACTTGGGAAGCAGAAGCAGGTGGATCTCTTTGAGTTCAAGGCCAACCTGGTCTACAGAGCGAGTTTCAGACCAGCTGGAGCTTTAGGGAGACCCTGTCTCAAAAAACACCAAAAAAAAAAAGAGAAAGCCTCTGATAATGGACACACATGGCAAGTCTGTTTTTGACATCCAAGGTATGACGTGTTAAGATAGTTGTGTTCTGAAGATGGATGAACCTGGGCTCCTGAATCAGATGACACTAGAGGCCCTTGGGTTCAGCACTGCATGCATCAGGATCCATCTGGCACATAAATCCAGCCACACATACCAGTCTCTGAGCTTTATTAGCTCTTTCTCCCTGGCAGCCAAAGCATGGGTTCTGGATTATTGACAATTCCATATGCAAGTGGGGAAATGATTCTGAATCAGAGAGAGGACAGCAGGGTCTCCATATCGCATGCAGTGCTTTACTGCAAGGCACACCATCCTGGGACACCTGGACTTTCAGCTGCTAGAGCCACTGCTGTGACATTGCTGTTTTGCTGATGGTAATGACAACTCACCTCTATATAAGTGGGGCAGAGGCCATAAGAATCTAGCCAGCTGGGTGATACAAAGTAGACTGCATGAGCACTGAGGCTTTGGGCCTCAGAAACTTCTTCTCTCCCTTTTCTTTTGTTTTATCTTTTCTTTCTATTTTTAAAACCCAGAAACATGAAAGTAGGAGAACCAAGCCATGTAGAAATAAACCCAGCTGCTTAGGTCTGTCTCTGCTGTTCTGGGCCCTTGTCACCTGTTCCCAGCAGAGCTGCCGTCATCTTTTCAGGCTCTTTCCAGATGGCACCTCCTCCGTGCAGTCTTCCCCAGGACTCTAGCAGGCTGGAAATTAATTTTTATTTTTTTAAATAGATTTTAAAAAATTGGTGTGGGGGTCTTTTTGAGACAGGGTCCTCCTGTGGCTGGCCTGAAATTCACTATGTAGACTAGGCTGGCCTTGAAGTCAAAGAGATCCACCTGCCTCTGCCTCCCGAGTGCTGGAATTAAAGGCGTTCATGCAAAATCAGAAGACAAATTTTGGGAAGTTGTGGATCTGAAGCTGGAACTCAGGTCATCAGGCTGGGGGCAAGCTCCTTTACTTGATGAGCCATCTTGCTGGTTCGGGACATTCTTCCTATTGCAGCTCGCCAGAGCACTTTCTTCTTGGAGTAGCCCCCTTTCCCACTGCCCGTTATTCATAGCCCTAAGCCGGGGGGCCTTGCTCTCCCCCCAGTGCCTAACATGTGCATGGAAAAGGGTGCTCAGAAAATGAGGGTGGGGAGGACACATATCTGCAGATGTGGGGCAGCACGGGTTCAGTGGGAAGCCTGAAGGCAGGCTCTGACTCTTCCCATTCTTTTCGTGGTCCTATCACTTTCTGGCCTCATTTGTCCATTTGATGGCAGATGGCATGTAGTGGTATGGGCAGCTAGCAGCCTCTGAGAATGGAAGAATCTGAGTATCTGGACTGGAGTTCCAGAACTTCTTTTCATTTGAAATGGAAAAAAAAAAAAAAAAACCCTTCTCAGTTTATATTTTCCAGATTGGCTAGCAGCTTTTCCCATGTAGTGGAAGAGTGGTGGATAATACTTATGTTTATGTTCTTATTGGTTACCATGACAAAAAAAAAAAATCAGAATAGATGGTTTCCATGGAGATTATCTTACAATTAGTTGCTTTGGAGGTCCGGACATTGCTGTGAGTTCAGTGAATACTGCCCCCGCCATCACAGGCTCTCTCTGGGCACCCTGAAAACTGTTCTGGACACTTTGTGAATTTAAAGTCTGCTACCTCCCATGCAGTAAATCCCAGGGCACCAGTGTGGTGGCAGTCCTGTGGCTTGGATACCTGCTGGGGTTCCGCAGCCTGGCCTCAGCTCTGCAGCTTGTTCAGTCATTGGCAAGTACTTTTTATTAAAACAAAACAAAAACCCTTTATAGTATAGAAATTTTCAAATTAGCACAAAAATTGGAGAGAATAAAACAACCCCCCACAGACCCCTTACCTAGTTTCCACATTTGCCAATTTTATGTCATTTTTCTTTCACACACATATTTTTTTTTTTTTTGGTCTTTTCAAGACAGGGTCTCCTTGTAGCCCCAGATGTCCTAGAACTCACTGTGTAGATCAGGCTGGCCTTAAATTCACAGAGATCCGCCTGCCTCTGCCCCCCCAAGTACTAAGATTAAAGGCGTGCACCACCGCACCCAGCTGACCTAGAATATTTAACTCCAGATATAACATTCTACCCCAAATAAGGATTGTTTTGGTTATGTAATTGTAAGGCTCTTGTCACATTCATCAAAATTAATTCCTTTATAACAAATACCTAGAACATATTCACATGTTACCACATGTCAAGAATGGCATTTTTGTGGGGCTAGGGATGTGGCTCAGCTGGTAGAGTGTTTGCCTAGCATTCATAAAGTGTTGGGTTCAGTTCCTAGCACCGGATAAAAACAGGCATGATGGGATTGTATTCAACTGGGGGGGGGGATAGGCATGGTGGTGCAAACCTGTAATCCTAGCACTCAGAGCTAGAGTCAAGAGGATCTGAAGTTTGGGGTCTAGAGAGATGGCTTAGCGGTTAAGAGGACTGACTGCTTTTGCAGAGGACTGGGGTTCGATTCCTAGCACCCACATGGTGGCCAAGAACCATCTTAGGCTAGGCATAGTGGCATACGCCTTTAATCCCAGTACTCGGGAGGCAGAGACAGGCAGATTTCTGTGAGTTCAAAGCCAGCCTGGTCTACATAGCGAGCTCCAGGCCAGCTGAGACTAAGAGACCTTGTTTCAAAAAAAAGGAGGATCCAAAATTCAAGGTTACTCTGCCCATGGTTCTGGCTCATGGAGGGATTGAGAGCCTTTGGCCTGCAGCTAGAGTCAGGACAAGGACAAGGACAAGGGGAGGTTTCTGGACCCATGCCATCACTATTCTCTGAGCTTTGCACTATGAGCCACTTGGTTCTTCCTGGTGTTATATGTCAGGGGCAGACATTCTAGCTACTGTCCGCTCGTCGTCTTTGAATCCTCGGCTGGGAGACCCCATGGGACACAGCTTCTCTGGGAAGTATGAAGCCCTGGTAAAGGACTCTGCCTCTGCCTCTGTTGGGTAGAGCCTGGCCTAGGTATATATGTCTTGCAGGTCTGGTTCACGTCCTGAGATGCTACACAAAATATGAATTACTGAGCTTGGGAGTGATGTCCGGGGTATGGTCTGTCGCTTTAACGCTCCATTGAACTAAATGCAAGGAGAGTTTAAAAAAGCTAGCCATTGTTCCCAAGGCTTTAAAAATTCAACTCCAGTAGTTACAATGAGCTGTCTTCAAGCGGATCTATAAATAAACTGCTACTGTTCCTCTTTGTCACCAAAAGCTTTGGCGTCTTCAAGAGACGTTCTGCCACTCATCTTCATTAGATGTCTCTCATCTGTGGGGCAGCTGCAGCCATTGGCAAGCTGGGCTGACATGCAGAATTTGTAAAGGCAGCAGCATGTTCCCTTTTAAAAATCCAGTTGTCAGCCGGGCGTGGTGGTGCACGCCTTTAATCCTAGCACTCGGGAGGCAGAGGCAGGCGGATCTTTGTGAGTTCAAGGCCAGCCTGGTCTACAGAATGAGTTCCAGGACAGCTGGGACTACAGGGAGACCCTGTCTCGAAAAGACCAAAAAAAAAAAAAAATCCAGTTGTCTTTCCCCATCCCAAATTAACTAGCTTTATGTTAAAGAAACCTACAGAGAGGTGAGTGTCTCCATTTATCTAGGTCAGCACCACAGCATTAAGTCCTTTCTACACAGACCTTGCAGAATCATACACATGGCCTTTGTGGCAGTATTAGAATTTGCAACCTGGTGCTCACTTCAGCATCATGTATACTAAAATTGGAATGATACAGAGAAGAACAGCATGGCCCCTGCACAAGGATGACATGCAGGCAAAACACTCATACACATAAAATGTGAATAAATAAAACTTTGAAAATAGCCGGGTGTGGTGGCGCATGCCTTTAATCCTAGCACTCTGTAGGCAGAGGCAGGCAAATCTTTTTGAGTTCAAGGCCAGCCTGGTCTACAGAGTGAGTTCCAGGACAGCTGGGGTTACAGGGAGACCCTGTCTTGAAAAGACCAAAAAAAAAAACTTTGGAAAATAAATAAAATGTAAACAAAGAAAAAAGCTGGGTGTGGCAGTGACATCTGTAGATCTCAGTCAGGAGGATCCCTGGGCCTCCCTAGCTAGCCAGCCTAGCAGAATGGTGAGCCCCAGGTTCAGCAAGAGACCCTGCTGGAAATATAAGGTAGAAGACAGCAAAAGGAGACATCCAGTATTGACTTCTGTCCTCCAGGTATGCACACATGAATGTATACACACACAAAGAAATGTGAGTGAAGTCCTGGTAGGATTCTGTCTAGACATGGAAATCCAAAGACATTAGCAACAGAAAAACTGGTACAACACACATAGGCTCCTAACTTTGGTTTGTGGTGTTTCCCAGTATTAATTTCCTGGCCCTGTCATTGTCCTGTGGTTATGTAAGATGTTAACACTCAGGGAGGAATATATAGAAATTCTCTGTGCTATTTTTTGCATCTTTTCTCCAAGTCTAAAATTAGTTCAAAGCAATTTAATCTTTTAAAAAAAACAAACTATAGTTAGCATTGAGCTTTACCAGAATTTGATCTCTTCCCACCTTTCAGCTCATATCCCTGGGATACTCAGCTGTGAGCTGTAATGGGGCTTTGGGAATGGTTTGGAACTGAACTGAACAGGAGCTGCCCTGAAAGGAGCCCCGTGCATGGCCCAAGGGAATGCTCTTTCCCAGGAGCCAGTCTGGGGTAGGTTAGGATGGCTGCTTATCTATGAAATGTATGTGATATTAGCTAATTTTTAAAAACTTGAAAATTTTTTGCTTGTGCGTGCGTACACCTGTAGAGGTCGGAGGGCGGTTGGAGGGGTCAGTTCTCTCCTTCCACCATGCGTTTCCCAGAAATTGAACTCGCGTCATCAGGCTTGGTGGAAGCACCTTTGCTGCTGAGCCAAATCACCAGCCCTTGTATCTGAGGGTACCCCAGGAATGTGCCTGCTCTAGTAAGTCCGGGACAGATCATATGGATGGTAGGCTTTGCTGGGATGGTCCTACCTCCTCCTGGGCTCCTATGGACTGTGTGGAAGGTTCTAGAACTTATTCTCCTGCCCCACTCCTCTTCTGTGTTCCTGACCCCATGCCTTGCCTTGTTTTCACCTGTTTGCCTCTGACTGTGCCCTGGCATACATGGTAGCCTGAAAGGCTTCAGCCCCAACAGGCTGGTTATTGTTTCCTGTCCTCTGATCCCCTCCAGGGACAAAGGCCAGGGACCTCCTCTGGACCCAAGAATGTTCCATGTAGGGCAGGGCTGGTTGCTTAGCCTTGCTCTCCGTTTTTCTCTGGCTCCTTGCCTGTGTGTATCATTTCGGTAGGACAGCTTCTCCCTACCTTCTGGGGAAACGTGAGCACTGAACAACCTTCCATTCCCTGCCTGTCAAGGCATTCTTTCCCTCTTTTGAAGAGTCCTCATTCTGTGTGGGGGAAATGCTTGGAAACTTGCAAGCCAGGCTGGGCATAACCCCAGAAGCGGCTGTCCCAGCTCTGGGGCCAGGAGAATGGGGTTCCTTGGCATCTCCCCATGGCCACGGGTATGAGAGAAGCACAGGTATAACAAAAGCACCCCTGTTTCTCTGAGAGGGAGCTATCTCATAAGATGAAAGCATATACCATGTTGCCTGTGGTTCTGAAACCCAGATTGTACTGGTTTTGTGTGGCAGGGAGGACCTGGCATCAGGTTGTGGTCAAGCCTGCGTACTCCTTGTCCTCCATCTTGAGGAACTGCACTCACTTTCCAGCAGTGGTAGCCTCGGGCCCAAGTGCAGCCCTGAGACCTGTGTAGGATCTTTGGTTGCCATGTCTCCTTCAGCTTAGAGGCTGCTGTTTTGGCCTGGGCCCTGAGTCCCTGTGTCTCTGTGTCTCTGATTTTATGCAAATTACCCAGAATTTTGCCTTCCCTAGAACCTGGTGTGTGGAAGCCAAGTTCATAAGCTTAGAAACCAGCCGTGGTGAGCAGACTCCAGGCTCCTGATCCCATAGCTTGGGTGAACACTGATCAGACTGCCAGACAGATGCTTTTTAAAAAGCAGAATTCAGGGCTGGAGAGATAGCGTAGCGGTTAAGAGCACCGACTGCTCTTGCAGAGGACCCGGGTTCAATCCCCAGCACCCACATGGCAGCTGAAAACCGTCTGTAACTCCAGTTCCAGGAGAACTCCAGTTCCAGGAGAACTCCAGTTCCAGGGGAATCTGACACCCTCTTCTGACCTCCGAAGCATTGCACGACACAGGTGCACAAACCTACATGCAGACAGTACACACATAAATAAAAAAAATAATTAAAAAAATAAAATAAAATAAAAAGCAGAATTCCTCTTGGGTTCAAGGCTGTGTTTTAGAACTAGAAGTTTCTTCTCTTGTTGGATTCCAGACTGGAACCCTAAATTACAGGACAAATGAGGCTGAAGTATATCTAGTCTGAAAGATGTGTGGTGAGCACAGAATCATGGTTCTTTCGAGCTTAGATTTGAGAAAAGAGCCCTGCTTCCACTTGAGAAGCTAGGCATGCGCTGAGCCCAAGTGAGCTCTGCCCTTGGTCTAATTCCCTCCCCAGTGCAGGTTTAGAAAACATGAAGGCAATGGTTAACTTTTCATGAGACCAAATTGTCAACAGCTGAAGGCCTGGCATCAGGACAAGAAAACCCCTCTGTCTGAGCTCTTCGTGTTAACTGAGTAGACTGGAGTGAAGTCCAGTGAAAGGTTAAGCTGAAGAGGCGTCTGTGTGTGTGTGCATGTGTATGTGCGTGTTTGTCTGTGTGCGTATATAGCCAGTCCTTCTGTTAATCCTTCTGGTACTGTACTCAGCACCGCTTTAGATGAGCTTTGATGTGCCAAGTGGGCAGTGACTAGGCAGACTACGCAAGGATACCAGTGAGAGAGCTCAGCCCCGGGTCTCTTCAGTCTCTGTCCTTTGGCCTGGGGTTAAGCCATGGGTCTTAGAATTTCAGTTTTAAGAGCAGCCTGGGCAGAGGACAAGGGGCCAGAGTTAGACATTAAAAGACAAGGGTAGCCGGGCATGGTGGTGCACACCTTTAATCCTAGCACTTGGGAGGCAGAGGCAGGCAGATTTCTGTGAGTTCAAGGCCAGCCTGGTCTACACAGTGAGTTCCAGGACAGCTGGGGCTACAAGGACACCCTGTCTCGAAAAGACAGAAAAAAAAAAAGGGTAAATGTGCACCTCGAGCAAGTTAATCATCACCCCCCACCCACCTGCAGAGGCCGCTAGCTCGGCTCACAGCGTCTTATAGTCAGATCCAGCCCCTCCTGGACACTCACTGGCTGGGTTTACAGCTTGCTCCATCTCTGTATGGACCCTGCACTGAGGCTAGGCAGCCACTGCTTAAGAAGCCCTACTAGTACATTCTCCTGCCTTCTCACCTTCTGGGGAAACTCAGGCTTTAGAAGTTGAACTCCACTGAAATGAGATTTCCTGTCTTTACACATTCATGAACTGTAATTTCTATATTGATGGCAAGCCTCCTGGGCTTCCCCCAAAATCATCACCCTGCAGTTTGACCTATTGTTAATGTTCTATTGTGAGTTGGTCCTTTTCATCTTGAGTGCAGAGTGGCAATAGTAGGCAGTGCCAAGTGTGTCATATGCTCGATAGGTGGGCTCCAGGGGCATTGCAGATTTAATTGTATCTATAGGGGGGTCGTCATTGTTGAAGCTTTATAACTTATAAATAATAACATTCACCAATGAAAAAGTGAGCAGTTCTGAGTTTTGGCAAACAGATATAGTCATGTAACCCCCTCCCATCAAGATATGGAATATTTTCATTATTCCAAAATGCTTCCTTAGTACACCCAGAGGAAGTGTGGCCCTGCTCAACCTGATATAAGACTTCTGACCCCAGAGCTGTAAAAGAATAAACTCCTTGCCAGGTATAGTGGTACATGCCTTTAATCTTGGCAGAGGCAGAGGCAGGGGGATCTTTGTGAGTTCAAGGCCAGTTTGGTCTGCTGAGTGAGTTCCAGGACAGCTGGGGCTACAGGGACACCTTGTTCTGAAAAAACCAAAAAATAAAAAAACAAAATGTCTTTTTTCTTTTGCTTTTTGGGTTCCAATTATACATAATATTAATTTATTCTCATCTCATGTCTTATAGGTGCTGTATTCTGATTGGGGTGTGTTTGTGTATGTGTGTATGTGTGTATGTGTGTGTGTTTTCCCTCCTATGTTTCAGTTTGTCTACATTTTAAGCTCACTGATTCTTTTTCCTTTTCTGGGTAGAGCATACTAATAGCCTATTAGAGTCTATGTCTTTTTCCACAGTTGTCTTTCTGAGAGCCTTTCTTTCTTTTTTNAAAAAAAAAAAAAAAAAAGAAAAGAAGAAAGGCTCTCAGCAAGAGACAACTGTGGAAAAGACAAGACTCTAATAGGCTCTAGTATGCTCTACCCAGAAAAGGAAAAAGAATCAGTGAGCTTAAAATGATAGACAAACTGAAACATAGGAGGGAGAAAACAGACACACAATACACACATACAACATACACAAACACACCCCAATAGAATACAGCACCTATAAGACATGAGATGAGAATAAATTAATATTATGTATAATTGGAACCCAAAAAGCAAAAGAAAAAAAAAAAAAAAAAAAAAATTTTGTTTTTTTATTTTTTGGTTTTTTCAGAACAAGGTGTCCCCTGTAGCCCCAGCTGTCTGGAACTCACTCCAGCAGACCAAACTGGCCTTGAATCTTTTTGGTCTTTTCGAGACAGGGTCTCCCTGTAGTCCCAGCTATCCTGGAACTCACTCTGTAGACCAGGCTGGCCTTGAACTCACAAAGATCCACCTGCCTCTGCCTCCCACGTGCTAGGATTAAAAGTGTGCGCCACCACGCCTGGCTGAGAGCCTTTATTTCTTTTACAGACTTCCTTATTTCTAGTGTTTCTATTGGACCTTTACTTACAATTTCTACCTTTCTGCCCAAATTGTTCCATTTGTTCAATGGAACTTTTAACACATTCATGATAGGGTTTTATTTGAGTTTTTGTTTTTTGAGACAGAATCTCCCTGTAGGTCCAGCTGGCCTGGAACTTGCTATGTAGAGCAAGCTGGCCTTGAAGTCACTCTGCCTGCCTCTGCCTGGCTCGTGATAGGACTTTTTTTGGTCTTTTTGAGACAGGTCTCCTTGTAGCTCCAGCTGTCCTGGAACTTACTATGTAGACTCACAGAGATCCCCCTGTGCTAGGATTAAAGGCGTGCACTACTATACCCAACAGGACTTTTTAAAATCTGTGTTTTTAGAGCTAGGGATGGTGGTGCACATCTTTAATCTGAGCATTCAAGAGACAGAGACAGAGGCAGCCAGATCTCTGTGAGATCCTGGTCTACATAGTGAGTTCCAGGCCAGCTGGGGCTAAAGCGTGATACAGAATCAAAAAAAGACCAAAAAAAAAAAAGAAACAAAAAAAACCCACCAACAATAAAAAAACAAATCTGTGTGTTTGTACATGCACATGTGGTGGTGCACACATGCCCCTGCATGTGTGTGGTCAGAGGACAGCCATGAATGTTAGTTCTAGCTTTCCACCTTGTTTGAGACAGGGTCTCTCTTTTGTTTTTCCCGTTATGTACCCCAGACTATCTGGCTACAGGCTTCTAGGGAGTCTCCTGGCTCCATCTCCCATTTGGCCATAGGAGCACTAAAAAAAATAATAAATAAAATACAACCAAAAACCTTTGAAAACACCCTTACAGACATGCCTAAAAGTACATACATCTCTTAGAGACTCCAAAACCAGTCATCCTGACAGTGAAGAACAAGCATCACACCCAGGAGCCACCAGACTCTCTAGGACACTGATGTAAGCAGATCAGCAGCTCGTGTGACCTTTCCTAAGTGCTGCTGGGGCCATTCTGCCATCGTCATTACCCGTGGCTCTGCTTCCAGTGTCCCTTTCCACCCTGTGCTTAGCTTTCCCATCTCTGTTTTTGTGCTTATTTGCCAGGCTCTAGAGGAAGTGCCACTGCCCTCAAATACTGGCGTGCAGGTGAGTGACTTCAGGGCTGTCGGGGCAGGGCTGCTGGCCATTTACTGCAGGGAAGACATTAAAGAGGTTTTGTGACACAGGAATTTCACTGCTGCAGTGGCTTGGGCTCTTTGAGGCATCAGGTGTTTTGGGGGCCTCTTGTGTTAGGCTCTGTGCTGGGTAGACGTTCCAGAACAGTCAGGGTGGGACAGCGATGTGTGGAGACTGTTAGGCTGAGGAGAACTGGTTGCCTCCACAGAGATGCCAGAGAGACACTGCATGTGGAAGCCCAGCTGCACCGGTACCACCTGTTACCTGTCACAGGCTGCCTGGTGTCCAGGAAGTCTATGCTTTGGGTTTAAGGTCCTATTTGGGTGACTGAGAGAAATTCCTTAACCTTCCTGAGTCCCTTTTCTTTATCTGAAAAAAAAAAAAAGGTAACTAATCCCTATTGGGAAGGACCATTGTAAGGATTCAGTGAGGTACATGTGTTAAGAAAGGTGACATTAAAACAGGCATTGCCAGGGCTAGAGAGATGGCTCAGTGGTTAAGAGCACCAACTGCTCTTTCAGAGGACCCGGATTTGATTCCCAGCACCCAAACCATCTTTAACTTCAGTTCCAGGGGAATCTGACACCTTCTGACCTCCGAGGCACTGCACAACATGGGTGCACCAACCTACATGCACATTAAAAAACAAACAAGTGTTGCCGGGTGTAGTGGCGCATGCCTTTAATCCTAGCACTTGGGAGGCAGAGGCAGAGGCAGGCAGACTTTTGTGAGTTCAAGGCCAGCCTGGTCTACAGAGTGAGTTCCAGTACAGCTGGGGCTATAGGGAGACCCTGTCTCGAAAAGACCAAAAAAAAGAAAAAAAACATTAGTAGTAGATGGTAAGTAGACAGTAGCAGTGACCAAGCCGGTCCCTGTTTAATGTTGTGCTGATAGCTTTTTGTTCCTTGAGATAGGGTGGCTTAGGCTGTGACCTTAAACTCATTATGTAGTTCAGGCTGGCCTTAACTTTGTGATCTTCTTGTCTCAGCCTCACAAGTGCTGGGATTATATTTATTTTGTATGTGTATGAAAGTACTGTCTGCATGTAGCTTTGTGCAGCCATGTTGTGCAATGCCACGGAGGTCAGAAGAGGGCATCGGATTCCCCTGGAACTGGAGTTAAAGATGGTTGTCAGCTGCCATGTGGGTGCTGGGGATCGAGCCTGGGTCCTCTGCAAGTGCAGTCGCACTCTTAGCCACTAGGCCATTTCTCCAGCCCCAAGTGCTGGGATTATAAGGTACACGCCATCACACTCAGCTTTAACCAGATTCTTTCTAAAAGTTGTAAGAATTATTTGAACTCTTACTAATTTTTATTTTATTATTATTGTGTGTTTGTGTGCATGTGTGTGTCATAGCATGTTCATGGAGGTCAGAGGACAACTTTTGGGAGTTGGTTCTTTCCTGACACCATGGTTCCAGGGGATTGAACTTAGCAAGTACTTACTGACCCCTACACTTCCTCACTGAGCTGACTTGCTAGCAGCATCCCTTCCCTTTTTATTTTGTTTTGTTTTATTTTGTTTGTTTGTTTTATAGATAGTCTCCACATGTGGCCCAGGGAGTCCTGGAACTGTCCGTCCTCTGACCTCTGAGTGCTGGCATTGCAGGTCTGAGCCAACACACCTAGCATGCCACCATGTCTCCTGAGGGAGGCAGAGAAATGCTTTGGGACAGACTGAGGATGAGACCAGGCCTTTGGATAGTCATTCCTTGTTTTAGCCTCAGTTTCCTTTGTTGTGATAGGGAGGCAGCCCATGAAATCATGGTATCCATGGGAACATGTCTTGCTCCTAAAGCTACCCCTCCAGCATGGAACATTATGGACCTGCTCGGCTTTGGCTCAGAAGGAGGTCGCTAAAGCTGACACTCGCTCTTCACCCATCATCCATGGTTTCCAGAGGCTCAACTTGTCATTGGCAGTTTCTTGTCTGTTCTGTAGCAACACTCAGAATTTCCATTCTCTTTTACCTGGGCAGCAGGTAGCACCACGCTGGCCCTCCCCACAAGGATGCCTGCTGTCACAAAAGGGCTGTACCATCCTCTTAGTGGTCTTTCCTGGAGGAGCCGTGGAGACTCAGTGTCCAAGGGAAGAGTCTGCCTGTCTGGAAGGAATGGGCACAAGACTGTGAACATTTTTCAAGGCTCGCTGGTGGCTTCAGATGAGCTCCTTACAGCTCAACCATTGACCCCATTTTACAGATGAGAACGTAGAGGCACAGGGAAGTCAGCCTCATTTGCACTGCTACCTATCTGACCAGTGGTGGAGTCAAGGCCTGTCTGATTTCTCATTCTTCATCAGTGCTCTCTGTTGTGTGTGTATCTCTTGACAGAATCCTGGGTTGCTGCGGTGGGCTCTCCTGGCAAGGTTGGTAGGGTTCTGATGTATTTCCTATTGGGATGGGCTTCTGGTAGATGCTGAGATCTGCAGTACATTGATCCCTGGAGGGAATGGAAAAGCCCTGGCTCTGATAACCAAGGGCTTGAGAAATGACCATTTTACACAGCGGACATGTCAGCAGTGGGCATGCAGAATCATGCTGCTTATTCTGTTCCCAAGCATGCCCTCTGGCTCATGTCTCACTTTCAAGTTCCTTAGCTACCAGGACCTGCATTTTTTTAATGACTTATATAAGTAAAGTTATGGCTTTGGGTTTTTTTTTTTTTTTATGTATATGTAAGTGCACCCATGGCATGCAGTACCCATGGACAACAGAAGATAGTGTTGGATCCCTTAGGACTGGAGTTACAGATGGTGGTTAACCACCATGTGGGTACTGGGATACAAACCCAGGTCTTCTGCAAGAACAGCCAGTGCTCTTAACCACTGAGCCATCTCTCCAGCCCTGGACCTGTATTTTTTTTTTTTTTTTGTATGTGTATAAATGTACTGTCTGCATGTAGGTTTGTGCACCCGTGTCGTGCAATGCTGCGGACGTCAGAAGAGGGTCTTGGAGTCCTCTGGAACTGGAGTTCTCCTGGAATTGGAGTTACAGATGGTTCTCAGCCGCCATGTGGGTGCTGGGGATTGAACCCGGGTCCTCTGCAAGAGCAGTTGGTGCTCTTAACAGCTAGGCTATCTCTCCAGCCCCTGGACCTGTATTTTTTAAGTTTAAGAGTTTGTGGTTTATAGCTGGGCCATGGTGGCGCACGCCTTTAATCCTAGCACTTGGGAGGCAGAGTCAGAGGCAGGCGGATCTTTGTGAGTTCAAGGCCAGCCTGGTCTACTGGTCTACAGAGTGAGTTCCAGGACAGCTGGGGCTACAGGGAGACCCTGTCTCAAAAAGATCCCCCCCCCAAAAAAAACCTCTTTCTTAATAAAGAGAAAAATATGCAGATAGGTTCCACATGCTACACTGCCCTTACATTTCTATCCTGTCACTTGGGAGTTCTCTTCTGGGCCTTCTTTTCAAGGACTCTGATATAGGCCAGGTAGGCATGTCTTGGCCAGAGCATCTTCCAGGGTTGCTATAGATTAGTCTCAAGAGGGGAAAGATTGAGGGGAGATGTTAAGTAGCCAGCTGCTAGTGGTGGGTCTGCAGATAGCTAGTACCATCAGGGATGGGTAATGGGTGGGTACATAGGTACCCGAGGTAAGTCCCAGTATACTCCATTGGCCATGAGTCTGGAAGGGAGGGGCCTCCTGGATAGAGTGGGCTTGGCTCTGTGGTGCCTGGCAAGCTTTGAGTCTAATAATTTGAGTCTGGGTTTGAGGGGAGAGGAGTGATGAGCAAGCAGAGGCAAGAGGGGCACAGATGCATGGATAGGGCGGGGAGCACTGGCATGATTCTGGTGTCCTAGCCCCGGTCCTGATTCACGTGCCCGGTGTCCTAGCCCCGGTCCTGATTCACGTGCCCGGTGTCCTAGCCCCGGTCCTGATTCACGTGCCCGGTGTCCTAGCCCCGGTCCTGATTCACGTGCCCGGTGTCCTAGCCCCGGTCCTGATTCACGTGCCTGGTGTCCTAGCCCCGGTCCTGAAGATGCAGTGGCTGGAGAAACAGGCCAGGGAAGGGGACAGTCCTGCTTTGCAGGAGTACAGAGCCCTGGTGGGGAGGGGGAGATACTTGGAGCAGAGGAAGAAGGATAGATAAGAGTACCCCCTGGTGAGGAGCGTGTGATCTGGGTGCCAAGTTACAGAGGCAAGCTGGGCATGAAAGGAGGTACACTGGATCAAAGTGCCTTGCTAGGGCTTGGGTTTTGCTCCCAAAGGAGGCAGAGAGCCCTAAAGGATTGGGAAGGCTGAGTGACGTGGTAACATCGTGCATGTCCATCAGTGAAGTAGTACTCTAAAGCTCAGACCCTCCAGGAACTGGAAGATGGAGTATGTTTATGGGTCACTGAGGTTTGGGGCTGACTTAGAGACATCACTGAACACAGCAGTCCTGTAGGGATCAGTTCATAGAGAGAAGCTGGGGCATCTGCTGGCCCCTCCTAGCCGCATCTGCAGGGTGCTTCCTGTGTCAGGAGCAGAGGCCCAACTTTTATGACTTAGAGGCTGAAGAGTTTTTTTTGTTGTTTTTTTTTTTTAAGCGAAAAATCGCAAGTGCTTCACATTCCTGGAATCTTGTAGAAAACAGCCCAGCAGTGCCTGTCCTGTGGGTTATGGCTCTTGCCAACCATCTGGCCAGCACAGTCACATAGAAATTTTGTTTTCCCAGGAGATCTGGGACAGGGGAGTGTTGGAATATCCCCTCCCAGTTCTGGGCCACAGCTGCTGGGCCCATAGGAAGCCGTTAGCCTGGATCAGCCATGTTGGATGGATAGAATTGGAGTTAGGCTGTCTGGGAGAAGGGTGACTTCAGGGCCATCTGGCCCACCAAGATGCCTCCTGGAAAGTAGATGATAAATGAAGAGAGATGGCTCAGCCTCTGAGAGTACCCTGAGGGGACTCATAGGCCCTCCTGCTCCTTTGCCAAGACCCCTTCTAGCCTGGACCGTGAGGCACTCTGACTGCATTCCTCCCTTGTGGCCTCTGCTGTGAAAGATGGGAATGTGCACCTGGACAGGGCAGTCCTGTCTCACTGCTGCTCTCTGCCCACACTTAGAAGACATTTCCTTGGGTTTCTTGCTGACTTTTCATATAATCCCTTAGAGACCTTCCTCTCTCTGTGTTTCCTCAAGTATTGAATAGACTTAGAGACTCTTTCTGTCTTTAGCCAGAAATGGATTTCTCTGGCCCACCAGGCAGAGGCAAGAGTCTGGAGTCTGTGCGGAGCCAACTCCAGGAGTCCATCAGCATGCCCCAGATACTGACCACCACGCTGGAGCACATCGTGGGCCAGCTGGATGTACTCACACAGGTATGAATGATGGAAGTATATCTATTCATATGCATTTAGTCTGGCCTTTGTGCCATTTAATGCAAGTGCTGGGTTTTGTTTTGTTTTAATGAGCCATGGTCACATTATATGGCCTAGGCCAGCTTTGATTTCAATTCTCTTACCCCAGCCTCCTGAGTACTGCTATTACAGGTATGTATTCATCATGAGCAGCAATTGTTGGATTTGAAAAATATATATAACGGGGGCTAGAGAGATGGCTCAGTGGTTAAGGGCACGGTCTGCTCATACAGAGGATCCAGGTTTGGTTCCCAGCACCCACATGGCTGCTGACAGCTCTCCATAATTCCAGTTCCAGGGGATCCGATACCCTCTTCTGACTTCCGAGGGCATTGCATGAACTGGGTGTACCTACCTACAGGCAAGCAATACATTGATATGCATAAAACTAAAAATAAAGAAAAAAATATAACCAGGAATGGCAGCACATGCCTTTAATCCCAGCAGGGGGTACAGAGAAACCCTGTCTCAAAAATACCAAAAAACAAAAAAAAAGTGGGCAGGGAAGAAGGAAGGAAGGAGGGAGGGAAAAGGAAGAAGAGAGAAAAAATACTATAGACAGACAGACAGTAGATAGGTGATGGAGGACCAGTTTTCCAACATAAATTAATGACATAGCAGTGCCTATTCTAGGATCCTGGCTTTTGGAGCCATGTGAACTCTGGACACTAGACCCTAAAATCACTAGCACAGCTTTCTGCTAGTATGGCCTGGGCCACACAGAGCTTTGAGACAAATGTTGTTCATTCATCTCATTCTCACACAGGATAAGCCCGGGATCTGGGAACAGTGAGCTGGGGCCTCTGAGAGCCCAGACTCTGTATTTGAGCTTCACTGTGTTCCTTATTCTCCAGGTGACCTTGGAAAATCATTTCATTCTTTAAACCCTGGTACATTGACCGATAAGATTCAGATAGTCCTGGGTGCTCTGCCTCCCATGTTTGTGGTGAGGTTGAAGGGAGCTGAATCTCTATGAAGTGTTTGGCTTACATCTGGCTCTGGGCCAGTAAATGTTAACTGTAGGTCTACCTATGACCTTTATTGGTGAAATAAATAAGGGTCTCACCTCTGGAACTTAACTTACATTGGCAACTTATAACTTATAGTGTGGAAGTTTCAGTAAGGGCCCTAAAAAGAGGAGCAGCCTGCCTGTGGGTCTGGAGTAAAGCTCAGTATGGCTGACACATGGCATGAGGTAGGGCAGTGGGCAAGGCAGTGTTTAAAGATCCTCTGTCTCCCTGGTTCCTTGACTCTTGATGCCTGGCAAGGACTCTACAGGCCCCTTTCTCCCACAACAGCTCATGGTTAGTGAGGCTATGGGAGGGACCTATGGCCTACTAGGAAAAGTTGTAAAAGCAGGGAGAGGGGCAAGTAGTCCCCAGTTCACCCTAGATTGGGGGGGGGGGTGCAAAGACCCTGGAAATGTCTAACCAAAATGGAGCAGAAGTGACCGGACATCCTTTCTCTGCCATTCTACATCATGTCACATCATTGATGGAACATCAGCCTTCACCCCACAGGCAGAAGTACCCAAGAGGGAAACTGGATGTCAGGGTCTTGGGACTCCAAGGTATAAGGTATAGACATTGTAGAAGGCCTGTTAACCCCTTAGAAGAAGGCCTGCCGGGCATGGTAGTACACACCTTTAATCCTTGCACTCAGGAGGCAGAGGCAGGCGGATCTTTGTAAGTTCAAGGCCAGCCTGGTCTACAGAGTGAGTTCCAGGACAGCTGGGGCTACAAGGGAGACCCTGTCTCGAAAAGTCAAAAAACAAAACAAAACAAAAAAAGATATCATCCTACTCCAATAAGGCTGGCTAGGATCAAGAAAACAAATGATACCAAGTGCTGGAGAGGTTGTGGGGAAAGGGGAACACTCATCCACTGCTGGTGGGAAGGTAAACTCATACAGCCACTACAGAAAGCAGTGTGGAGAACCCTTGGAAGACTTGGAATGAATTTGCCACCCGACCCAGCCATACCACTCCCGGGCATGTACCCTCAAGACTCACGCCACCACAGAGATACATGCATGGCCATGTTTATTGCAGCTCTCTTCACAATAGCAAGGAGCTGGAACCAACCCAAATGCCCCTCAACTGACGAGTGGATAGAGAAAATGTGGTACATCTACACAATGGAGTTCNGGGTGTGGGAGGGGGAGCGGGGTGGGGGGTGGGGGAGGCCGGGGTGTGGGAGTTGGGGGGGGGGGGGGGCGCACTTGGATGATTCTGGTGTCCTAGCCCCGGTCCTGATTCACGTGCCCGGTGTCCTAGCCCCGGTCCTGATTCACGTGCCCGGTGTCCTAGCCCCGGTCCTGATTCACGTGCCCGGTGTCCTAGCCCCGGTCCTGATTCACGTGCCCGGTGTCCTAGCCCCGGTCCTGATTCACGTGCCCGGTGTCCTAGCCCCGGTCCTGATCACGTGCCCGGTGTCCTAGCCCCGGTCCTGATTCACGTGCCTGGTGTCCTAGCCCCGGTCCTGATTCACGTGCCCGGTGTCCTAGCCCCGGTCCTGATTCACGTGCCTGGTGTCCTAGCCCCGGTCCTGAAGATGCAGTGGCTGGAGAAACAGGCCAGGGAAGGGGACAGTCCTGCTTTGCAGGAGTACAGAGCCCTGGTGGGGAGGGGGAGATACTTGGAGCAGAGGAAGAAGGATAGATAAGAGTACCCCCTGGTGAGGAGCGTGTGATCTGGGTGCCAAGTTACAGAGGCAAGCTGGGCATGAAAGGAGGTACACTGGATCAAAGTGCCTTGCTAGGGCTTGGGTTTTGCTCCCAAAGGAGGCAGAGAGCCCTAAAGGATTGGGAAGGCTGAGTGACGTGGTAACATCGTGCATGTCCATCAGTGAAGTAGTACTCTAAAGCTCAGACCCTCCAGGAACTGGAAGATGGAGTATGTTTATGGGTCACTGAGGTTTGGGGCTGACTTAGAGACATCACTGAACACAGCAGTCCTGTAGGGATCAGTTCATAGAGAGAAGCTGGGGCATCTGCTGGCCCCTCCTAGCCGCATCTGCAGGGTGCTTCCTGTGTCAGGAGCAGAGGCCCAACTTTTATGACTTAGAGGCTGAAGAGTTTTTTTTGTTGTTTTTTTTTTTTTAAGCGAAAAATCGCAAGTGCTTCACATTCCTGGAATCTTGTAGAAAACAGCCCAGCAGTGCCTGTCCTGTGGGTTATGGCTCTTGCCAACCATCTGGCCAGCACAGTCACATAGAAATTTTGTTTTCCCAGGAGATCTGGGACAGGGGAGTGTTGGAATATCCCCTCCCAGTTCTGGGCCACAGCTGCTGGGCCCATAGGAAGCCGTTAGCCTGGATCAGCCATGTTGGATGGATAGAATTGGAGTTAGGCTGTCTGGGAGAAGGGTGACTTCAGGGCCATCTGGCCCACCAAGATGCCTCCTGGAAATAGTGATAATGAGAGAGATGGCTCAGCCTCTGAGAGTACCCTGAGGGGACTCATAGGCCCTCCTGCTCCTTTGCCAAGACCCCTTCTAGCCTGGACCGTGAGGCACTCTGACTGCATTCCTCCCTTGTGGCCTCTGCTGTGAAAGATGGGAATGTGCACCTGGACAGGGCAGTCCTGTCTCACTGCTGCTCTCTGCCCACACTTAGAAGACATTTCCTTGGGTTTCTTGCTGACTTTTCATATAATCCCTTAGAGACCTTCCTCTCTCTGTGTTTCCTCAAGTATTGAATAGACTTAGAGACTCTTTCTGTCTTTAGCCAGAAATGGATTTCTCTGGCCCACCAGGCAGAGGCAAGAGTCTGGAGTCTGTGCGGAGCCAACTCCAGGAGTCCATCAGCATGCCCCAGATACTGACCACCACGCTGGAGCACATCGTGGGCCAGCTGGATGTACTCACACAGGTATGAATGATGGAAGTATATCTATTCATATGCATTTAGTCTGGCCTTTGTGCCATTTAATGCAAGTGCTGGGTTTTGTTTTGTTTTAATGAAGCCTGGTCACATTATATGGCCTAGGCCCGCTTTGATTTCAATTCTCTTACCCCAGCCTCCTGAGTACTGCTATTACAGGTATGTATTCATCATGAGCAGCATGTGGATATGTTGAAAGGATTGAAAACATATATAAGGGGGCTAGGTGAGAGATGCGCTAGTGGTTCAAGGGCACGGTCTGCCTGTACATGAGGATACAGTTTGGTTCCCAGCACCCACATGGCTGCTGACAGCTCTCCATAATCCCAGTTCCAGGGGATATACCCTCTTCTGACTTCCATGGGCATTGCATGAACTGGGTGTACCTACCTACAGGCAGCAATACATTGTATGCATAAAACTATAAAATAAAAGAAAAAAATATAACCAGGAATGGCAGCACATGCCTTTAATCAGCAGGGGGTGGTACAGAGAAACCCTGTCTCAAAAATACCAAAAACAAAAAAAAAGTGGGCAGGGAAGAAGAAGAAGAGGAGGGAGGGAAAAAAGAAGAGAGAAAAAATAATATAGACAGACAGACAGTAGATAGGTGATGGAGGACCAGTTTTCCAACATAAATAATGACATAGCGTGCCTATTCTAGGACCTGTCCTGCTTTTGGAGCCATGTGAACTCTGGACACTAGACCCTAAAATCACTAGCACAGCTTTCTGCTAGTATGGCCTGGGCCACACAGAGCTTTGAGACAAATGTTGTTCATTCATCTCATTCTCACACAGGATAAGCCCGGGATCTGGGAACAGTGAGCTGGGGCCTCTGAGAGCCCAGACTCTGTATTTGAGCTTCACTGTGTTCCTTATTCTCCAGGTGACCTTGGAAAATCATTTCATTCTTTAAACCCTGGTACATTGACCGATAAGATTCAGATAGTCCTGGGTGCTCTGCCTCCCATGTTTGTGGTGAGGTTGAAGGGAGCTGAATCTCTATGAAGTGTTTGGCTTACATCTGGCTCTGGGCCAGTAAATGTTAACTGTAGGTCTACCTATGACCTTTATTGGTGAAATAAATAAGGGTCTCACCTCTGGAACTTAACTTACATTGGCAACTTATAACTTATAGTGTGGAAGTTTCAGTAAGGGCCCTAAAAAGAGGAGCAGCCTGCCTGTGGGTCTGGAGTAAAGCTCAGTATGGCTGACACATGGCATGAGGTAGGGCAGTGGGCAAGGCAGTGTTTAAAGATCCTCTGTCTCCCTGGTTCCTTGACTCTTGATGCCTGGCAAGGACTCTACAGGCCCCTTTCTCCCACAACAGCTCATGGTTAGTGAGGCTATGGGAGGGACCTATGGCCTACTAGGAAAAGTTGTAAAAGCAGGGAGAGGGGCAAGTAGTCCCCAGTTCACCCTAGATTGGGGGGGGGGTGCAAAGACCCTGGAAATGTCTAACCAAAATGGAGCAGAAGTGACCGGACATCCTTTCTCTGCCATTCTACATCATGTCACATCATTGATGGAACATCAGCCTTCACCCCACAGGCAGAAGTACCCAAGAGGGAAACTGGATGTCAGGGTCTTGGGACTCCAAGGTATAAGGTATAGACATTGTAGAAGGCCTGTTAACCCCTTAGAAGAAGGCCTGCCGGGCATGGTAGTACACACCTTTAATCCTTTTCACTCCAGAGGCAGAGGCAGCGGATCTTTGTAAGTTCAAGGCCAGCCTGGTCTACAGAGTGAGAGTCCAGGACAGCTGGGGTACAAGGGAGACCCTGTCTCGAAAAGTCAAAAAAAAAAAAAAAAGGCCTACTCTGAGAAAGATGTGTGTGACATGTAAAGCCTTTAAAAAACAAAAAAAGGGGGGCTGGAGAGATGGCCTAGCGGTTAAGAGCGCCAACCACTCTTACAGAGGACCCGGGTTCGATCCCCAGCACCCACATGGCGGCCGAGAGCCGTCTGAAACTCCACTTCCAGGAGGACTCCAGTTCCAGGGAGTCAGGGGAAGTCCGACCTCTTTGACCTCCGCGGCATTGCACATCACGGGTGCACAGACTTGTATGCAGACAATACATTCATACACATACGGAAATAATAAAAATTTAAAAAAAAAAAAAAAGGGCCACATTCCTCCCGAGTTGAGTGCCCTGCATCATAATTAAATTAAACCCTCCATTAAAATCCCACATGGTTAAGTGAGTTGTCTCTCTGCTGCAACTTTACAATATTTGGAGGTCCCACCGAGACTTAGAGGTGACCCCGAGGGGCTCCTCAGCAGCTGTGACTAGGAGGAGCGCCATGGGAGAAGTTCCCCATCTCCAGTCACTCTTGAGTGCCCATTTCTAGAATAGACCCCTAAACTGGTTAAAGCCCCGTTCAGGGGCTAGACGCAGCCTGAACCCTTTGGGGTGCTAAAAGCCTGGTTGGGTTTTTTTGTTGTTGTTTTTAACTGGTGTGTGTGCGAGTGAGGATCTATCCCCTACATGTATCTGGTGTCTGAGTCTGTATGGTCAACCTGTCCATTTTTGTGTCTTGTTTGTTTATTCTTATCTCCTTCATTTTCTGGGCTATGCTTTCCCTTAAGTGCTCTTACTGCTGGAAATATGGGGCAAGGAGTGTCCCCAACTACCATGACTGTTGGATCTAATCTCTTTCCTTTTCTCTACCATCACTCTGTTGGATCTAATCTCTTTCCTTTTCTCTACCATCACTCTGTTGGATCTAATCTCTTTCCTTTTCCAGAGTCTAAAGCAAAAGTGGAAGTAAAGCCCTGTAGCCTCAGGACTTTATAGGATCTGGAATGGCGGTGACCCCTTGGCTCCAGCCTCTTGGTCCAAGCTCAGGGATCCTCAGCTGCCACTGAACCTGACCCCTATTCTGCTGGAAAACTTAAGAGACTCCCCTAGGGTCCCACCCCACCCAAAGCCATGTGAGCCTCTGTGTCTCCTACTACAGGATACAGAAAGGGACCCACCTTTTCCCAGATTTAAGGGAGGTAACTATATGCTGTGTTTATGGTAACTGTTCTTCCATGTGTCAAAGATTCATGTTAGCCCTGCTTGTCATGTGTCTAAGTTTTCTTTCGTGTTTGTAATTCAGTCATTGTAACTGTCTCAGGTTGGCTGTGTCAAACAAAGTGGCCACTTCAAGTTTCTTTCCATCCTTTATGTGCACAGAAACATTCATTTTGTTTTGGCATGCCAGGCTAAATGCACATGTGCAAACCTTAAATGTAAACATTAAAAAAAGAAAAGAATAGCACACCCCTTTAATCCTAGCACTTGGGAGGCAGAGGCAGGCAGATCTCTGTGAGTACAAGGCCAGCTTGGTTTATATAGTGAGTTCCAGGACAGCTGGAGCTACAGGGAGACCCTGTCTAAAAAAAAAAAAGAATAATACATTGACATTCAGAGGCCTCAAATGTGGGTACCCTTGGTGTCTTTAAATTTATTTTCTCTGGGTCTATTAAATGCTTTACAATGTTTAAATGGTAATTGTTCTTGGAAAACAGTACCTGAGCTGGTTGTTTAAGGATCTTATTGGTTTTTTTGTTTTGTTGTTGTTGTTTGTTTGTTTTGTTTTTTTGTTTTGGGGGGGTTTTTTTTTTGGTCTTTTCGAGACAGGGTCTCCCTGCAGCCCCAGCTGTCCTGGAACTCACTCTGTAGACCAGGCTGGCCTTGAACTCACAAAGATCCACCTGCCTCTGCCTCCCAAGTACTAGGATTAAAGGCGTGCACTACTACACCTGGCAGGATCTTATTAGATGACTTTTGGAATGTGTTTGCTTTCAAGATGGTTATGTAAGATAACTTACTTTTTGTCTGAATGTTCAGTCTAATTTGTGTTTCTTTGAGACCTCTGTGGGCCTGACAACAGGATTAAGCAAGTTGAGTTCTGGCTAGATGTAGCCTTTATTTAACCTATTAACTCACCTTCAGTAATGGAAATGAATTCAATGAATTCAGGGACTGCCCTTTGTTCTGTCTTTCTGTTTTGTTTTTTTTTTCCTAAATCCCTTTCCTGTAGCTCTGCTCTGTTTGGTTGGGGGTGGGACACTTTCACTGCCTCTTGGGCCAGGCATGGTGGGCCCCGCCTTTAATCCCAGTCTGACTTAATCCCACCACACCTTTAATCCCAGCCCTTGGGAAGCAGAGGCAGGCAGTTCTCTGTGAGCCCAATCTGGTCTGCTTGGAGAACCAGGACCAGAAATAAACTGCCTTTTGCTATCTATTAGTAAAATTCTTATCAGCAATTAAACCCAGGAATCTTGTTCTGGCTTGGGTGGAGGGAGTTCCTAGGCCCCTGGGGTGCTCATGTGGAAGCTGTGCTTCTATTTCTCTAAGGACCCATTGGGGTCTGGCACCTAGATCAATTGGGGCTTCTCCTGGGGTACATTATAAGAGCTAATTTCCAGGATGGCCTGGGCCACTCTGGTCTCTTGCCTCCAGGGGGTGGGGAAGGGCAGCCTAGGACAGCTTTTGGGCTCTGTTGTGTTTTTGCAGGAATTTTTGAGCCTGTTTCCCTCCAATCCACTCCTCTTTATGGGAAGCAAAGGGACCTCTCTGGGCCTGTGCCCTCCTTGCTGATCTGGCAGGCAGTCCCTCTGTGTGCTGTGTGCTTGTGTTTGGAAGAGTCAGCTGCAGAGAACTGGATGAATCAAACTCATGAAAACTATACTTCACTTCATGCTTTTGGTATTTTTAATCTTTAAATGGTCTGTAATAATGGATTAATCTCTATCACCTTATTAAGACTAAATACTTCTTGTCATCTGTAAATAAAAATTTCAATTAAAAAAAAAAAAACTTCAGCCTAACAGAAACCACCTAATATTCTTCACAGCCTCATCAAGTGAGAGATCCGGGGAACAGGAATCAATTAGAATTTTATAGGATAAAACTGGAAATTTACAAAAAAAAATTGGAAATTTAAGTCTGAAAAGATGGCTAAAAATAACTTCACTAGATCCAGAGGAATATAGCACTGAAAGCATTTCCTGTCACTGTTTTACGGGTACACATGAAAGGCTTTGTTACATGTTAGCAGTCAGGAGTATGATAGTAGCTTTATAAGAAACTCATACCAGGGCTGGAGAGATAGCCTATCGGTTAAGAGCTCTGACCCCGACTGCTCTTGGCAGAGGACCCAGGTTCAGTCTCCAGCACCCACATGGTGGCTGAGAACCGTCTTTAACTCCAGTTCCAGGGGAATCCGACATCCTCTTCTGACCTCCACGGCATTGCACAACACGGGTGCACAGACCTACATGCAGACAGTACATTCATACACATACAAAAATAAATAAAAAAAATAAAAAGAAACTCATACCACAGAGCAGAAATGGCCTGCAGTTGGGTATCTGGGTGTCCCTCTGGCACCCTTGTCCTACCTCACACAATTTGGTCTCTTTGCCATTCCACAGCAGTCTCACCCTCTAGTAGATGCCAAACACCCATCAACCAGCCACCCACTTGCAAAGCTGACAAGGGTATATGTGTTCCTGGGTGCCATGAAATGGGAAGTGTTTCTTGTGGACTCAGTATGTCCTGAGGAAGCTTGGATCCTGTCTCATTAAAGCCCCACACAAGACCTCAAGTCCCAGCTCACATTTGTACGAGGTTTATTTTAATTACTCTGACCATGTTCTCCAGGGCCTTGGCCATGTAACTCTGGCCTTTGGCTCCAATTGAGATGTTGCAGGCAGAACCAGTGTTGTTCCTGCCATGGGGTGGGCTGAGCAGAGGGCAGGCCCAAAGCAGGCCCCTCTCCATGGTCCTGAGACCTAAAGTCAGTCAGCCACTCCCATTCTTTTCAAGGCCTGTTCAGACAGGCTCCCTGTTTGTCATGGATACTGGCCTTGGCTGCTGCCCACTCGTCATCTCTTCACCAAGCTTAGTCCTAAAGTCCTCTGTGCTCTGGAGCCTCCAGCCACCCCAACACTGACCCAAAGATGTCCATATGAATCATGCTGTTGTGCTGCCTGCCCCCACTTCACTGCCCCTCTCCTCCGGCAGGGAAGTCTACTTCAGCATGGCTCGTAGAGGCAGAGGGTACCTCCTAGGACTCTCATATTTCTATCCTACAGCTAACTCTTCCAGGGAGATCTATGGTACTGCAGTAGCAATAGCCAGGGATGATTTCTGAGTGAGTCACAGGGCCTTCAGCACCATTAACAAAACCATCTAGCTCTTTTTTAATATGAATGTATTTATTTTTATGTGTATGAGTATTTTGCCTATATGTATGTAAGTGCACCTGTGTTATGTAATGCCTGCGGAGGCCAGAAGAAGATGTCAGATCTCTGGAACTAGAGTTTCAGATGGTTGTTAGCTATCATGTAGGCACTAGGAACTGAATCCTGGTCCTGTGAAAGAGCAGACAGTGCTGTTAACCATGAAACCATGTTTCTAGTCCTGGGATCTAGATCTTAAAGTTCATGCTAGCAGTCCTAGCACTCAAGATGCTAAGACAGGAGGATCAGCAGTTCAAGGCCAGCCTGGGCTACACAGATAAACTCTCTGTCTCTCCCTGTCTCTGTCTATCTCTCTTCTCTTCTCTTCTCTTCTCTTCTCTTCTCTTCTCTTCTCTCTCTCTCTCTCTCTCTCTCACACACACACACACACACCCCAAACAAAAATCTGCCTTCTTACTCAACAGCCCAGATATGGGGGTATATAGCCCAATATAGCAAACCACCTCTGTGGTATTTGTAGTTATTTTGGCATCAGTCTTAGGGGCCAGAGACAAAAATCACAGTCCTCTCCAGGGTGACCCCTACCCCAGGAACTCTTCTACAGAGAAAAGCCCACTGGGGCTCAGCATGTATCTGGCTTTGTTGCAGCCCAGCTGGGTGATCTAGAGTAAAGCTAAGCTTCCCTATGCCCCAATTTCCAAATCTGGAGCACAGCACGGATACTTTCCCCCCAATAATAATAATAAATAATACATTTAAAAAATGTTTGGGGCTAGAGATGAGTCTCAGTGATTAAGAACACTTACTTGCTCTTGCAGGGGACTCATTAAGTTCCCAGCACCCTTATAAGGTAGTTCACAAATACCTTTTAATTTCAGCTTCAGGGTATATGGCACCCTCTTCTGGCCTCTTTAGGTACCACACACACACACAAATAAATAAATCTTTTTGTGTGTGTCTTTTTGAGACAGGGTCTCCCTGTACCCCCTGGAACACTGTATGTAGACCAGGCTGGCCTTGAACTTATGGAAATCCATCTGCAACTGCCTCCTGAGTGCTAGAATTAAAGGCACATGCCACCTTACCCAGCTAATCCTCTCAGTTTGGTGTGGTGATTCACGTCTATGGTCCTAAAGAGGCTGGGGCAAAAGGGTTACAAGTTCAAGGCCACCAACTTAGTAAGACCCTATGTCAAATTTCTAAAATTTTATTATTTTTATTTTGTTTTTGTGTATACGAGTATATTGTTGGCCACACCTTTAATCCTAGCACTTAGGAGGCAGAGGCAGGTGGATCTCTTTGAGTTCAAGGCCAGCCTGATCTAGAGTGAGTTCCAGGACAGCCAGAACTACAGGGAGACTCTGTCTCAAAAAGACAAAAAAAAAAAAAAAAAAAATGCCAGGTGTGGTGGCGCACACCTTTAATCCTAGCACTTGGGAGGCAGAGACAGGTGGATCTTTGTGAGTTCAAGGCCAGCCTGGTCTACAGAGTGAATTCCAGGACAGCTGGGGCTACAGGGAGACCATGTCTCGAAAAGACCAAAAAAAAAAAAAAAATGGTTCTAATGAGTATATTGTCTGCGTATATTTAAGTGCAACCATGTCATAAAATGCCCACAGAGGTCAGAAGGGGTGTTGGATCCCTTGGAACTGGAGTTATGGACAGTTGTTGGCTGCCATATTGGTGCTAGGGATTGAACCTGGGTCCTCTGCAAGACTAGCCAGTGCTCTTAACTGCTGAGTCTGTCTCAAAATTTAAAAACTTTTTTTTTAGAAAGGGCTGGGCACATAGCTCAGTGGTAGTGCTTATATAGCATGTACAATACCTTGCTTTTGATTCCAAGTACTGCCCACCAAAAAAGGTTTCCTGTAGACCAAATTTGACTTTCCTAGATAAGGCTAGAGTTCTTGCTCAGGGCTCTGCAGTCAGAGTCCAGCAGTTTAGCCCCTGAGGTCACCTGCAGAGAGCACACACACTTGCCCTTGCACAGGAGAGACTCCTCCTTAGCCACTGTGAGGCTGCTACTTGGGGCTTCACTTGTTCCTTGCTGCACTCATGAGAGTCTCAGCCCAGCTGGGGCCATGTTCGCAGTAAGCAGGTTTCTTCAGTATTATTTATGCCCAAATGTAGGGAGGAACGGTTCCCTCTTAGAGCTATTCTGCTAAATCAGTAAGCCATCTGCCTGCCCATCAGATGTCTAGATACACCTGCCTTCCTGGACTTGAGAGAAACTCCACCAGTGATCACCTGGGTGACCTTGGGTGTGTGATGTCATATCCAATGCTCCCAGTTTACTCTCTTGTGAATAGGGATAGCCAAACCTGATGGGGTCCTGAGTACTGCTGTGGTGCTCTTGGTTAACTGGTGTGCTGGGTTGGGGCTGGCTGTGAAATAAACAGCAGTAAGTCCGGTGTTATAGGAGATACACTGAGAAAGCTGAGGCAGCCTATGGCATGAGGCAGCAGGAATAGACATTTCATGGCCTGTAATTATCTGGATTCAAGTCCAGGAATCCTGGGATTTGCCAGTAATATGCCAGTGTCTGGCTAGGCAGGAGGAGGGAGGCAGGGAGGGAGGCAGGGAGACGGAGGCGGACCTTTCCTCAGCCTCAGGAGGAAAAGACAGAGTCACTGGGGTGCAAGTGAGGCTATTTGAAATCAGGGATGGGGACCAGGCGTGGTGGCGCACACCTTTAATCCCAGCACTTGGGAGGCAGAGGCAGTTGATCTCTGTGAGTTTAAGGCCAGCCTGGTCTACATAGGGAGTTCCAGGACAGCTGGGAATACAGGAGGCCTGTCTCAGAAAAAAAAAGAAAGAAAGAAAGAGGCCAGGCGTGGTGGCACACAACTTTAATCCTAGCACTTGGGAGGCAGAGGCAGGCAGATCTTTGTGAGTTCAAGGCCAGCCTGGTCTACAGAGTGAGTTCCACGACAGCTGGGGCTACAAGGGAGATGCTGTCTCGAAAAGACAAAAAAAAAGAAAGAAAAGAAAGAAAAGACAGAAATCAGGGATGGGTCTTGGGGCTGGGGCTCATACAATCTTTGAACCTGGACAGAGGCATCAGGGGCCAAGCAAAATCAAAGCTCTTCAAAGATGTATTCTTCTCATGGTAGTCCTTCTTTGAACGACGTTATCATAGTGGCCTGAGAGGCTGCTGTGAGAGATCCTGCAAGTCTTAGCCCGTGGGTTGGTGATTTTGTCTTAGAAGCCAACAGGAACTTGCTTGACGAAAATGTGCTTCTAACAGTGGGATTTAAGTTTCCTCTGGGAAATTTTTGCTCTTAAAGCCCCTGGGCATTCTCAGGTGTGGTTGAAGCCAAGATTATGTGTGCTGTGGGCCTCATGTGTCTCACTCACATAGCATAGCAGGGCTCTGCTTTGAACCTGGTTCAACCTTATTGCCTCTCCACTCAGCCTGCACCTGTCCTGTGGGATTCCCCACATCAGTGTCTTGCTGGCCCTGCTTAACTTTTCTCTGTTGACAAAGATGGCTTCATCCCAGAAGCCTGAGGGGTCTAGAAAGAAAGCCAGGACCAAGAGCCTTCTAAGGCTTTCTATAAGGGCGGAACTTTTAGTCCAGCAGTTACAGCCGTGGAGTGTCTGTTCCTGCCTGTCCTGTGCCACTGCGTGCCCACACTGTCCCTCATACAACATGGACCTAAACACTGTGTTGTGCAACATCTATGGTTTTGGGAGAGGATAGCAGAGATTAGCATCTTAAGTAGGGCCAGGTCTCCCTGCAAGGCCAGGGCTTCCCATGAGGCCTTGTGGCATCTACTCTATCCCTCAGGCTGGACGTCTTCATAGCCAGACCTGAAGGACACCAGGCTTCCAGGTCTGCTTAGTTAAGGAATGGTACTGGGGGCCTGGCACAGGCCCTGATCTGTATGTTCTTCCCCATGTGCCCTTGTGGAGATGCTTCCAACTGACTTAGGGGTCCTTTCCCTAGGTGCTGAGAAGCTATCCAGCAGGCAGGTGGAGACCATTTCCTCCTTGCAGCCATCCCAGCACTAGCTTGCCTCCCCTTTGCCTCCCTGTGTTCCCCTGTGAACTCTCTGAGGCCTAAAGTGCTGCCAGGCAGGACCTAACTACCCCTGTAGTATTAGTGGTCCTAGGCCTCTCTTCAAGAGACGGGGTAGAGTGTGGAGATGTAGATGGTGACCCCGGACCTGGGATGCTCCTGTGATGGGCCCAGCACAGGCCCAGCCAGTGGCTTGGTGGTTTGGCTTCAGAAGCTGACAGCAAAGTTATTTTTTGACTCCAGGTTCACATCTTTCTGGCTTTTAAAAATATCAAGCCATGAAATTCTTGCTCCAACTATTTTTTTGTTTATAGTCCACAGTGCTTCGGGCTACCCCAATCATTGAGCATCCTATGGCTAGTGGCGGCCACTGGGCTCCCGGACTTGAAATTCACTCAGGAGGAGCCCTTGGCAGTTAAGTTTGTTAACTGTTCACCCAATTCAACAAGGCCAAGGGTTTTTGTTTGATTTGAGAAGTTAGAGAGCTTAACCACCACCCCTGGGTACTGGTGGTTCCCTGCTTGATGGGCTGCTTTTAAAGTAGTCTATTTTCGGGGCTGGAGAGATGGCCTAGCGGTTAAGAGCGCTGACCGCTCTTACAGAGGACCCGGGTTCGATCCCCAGCACCCACATGGCGGCTGAGAACCGTCTGAAACTCCAATTCCAGGAGAACTCCAGTTCCAGGGGAATCCGAGGCCCGCTTCTGACCTCCGCGGCATTGCACGACACGGGTGCACAAACCTGCATGCAGACAGTACATTCATACATATACAGAAATAAATAAAAAAAATTAAAAAAAAATAAATAAATAAAGTAGTCTATTTTCCCTAAGTTGGTCTTCCCAGGTGAGCCCAGACCCAGTCTGTTCAGAAAGTATAGAGCACACACACCTTGTGTGCCCTGTGGATATCCTTATTTACCAGAGGGTAGTTGTTTGTTTCTACCAAAACCACATCTAGACAGCATGCAGATGGACCAGAGTGAATTTGGCCATCCTGTGGGTGTTCATGGTTTGCCCTCAGTCACAGTCAAACTCAGAACAATCTGAGACCCTGCCACTTGGGGGTTTGGAGACAAGAAGCTTGTTTTCCCTCTATTAAGGGGGTACTTCCTGGGAGTATTAAGGGGGTACTTCCTCAGATACTATGTAGTATCTTGATGCCCAACTCTAGCTAGTTGCAGAGGCACTGGGGAGGAATGGGAAGTACATCTGCCTAGACCCCTAGCCCCTCCCCAGCCCCGTTGTTCATTTTGACTTTCTATCCACAGGCTCCTGTGGCTTTACAATGGGGAGGGCTGGGGAGGCTGCTTCCCTCTTTGATACCAAGGCAGGGCAGCATGCAGCCTCCCTTCATGGCAGGTAGCTTGCTAGCAGCACTTCAAAACTAGCTCGTTTGTTATTCATGGGGGGCCAGATGGCAGTTCCTCCAGGGATCTGACAGACATCTCTTGCTTTCCATCTTCTAGCCCATCTGTGGTTATGGCAAAAAAGCATACCCTCCCTAAAGAAGTGGCAGATTGAAAGCTCCTGCCTGTCAGATGGGCTGGGCAATGGCTGTGGTTACCTCTGGAGCCTGGGAATGTTTACAATCAAAGAAGATTTCTTGTGAGGCCCCCAGCAGGCTTAGAGGAGTGGAGAGGGTTGGAAGGTGTTGAACAGGAATAGAACATGAAGCCCATGCAGGGACCCCTATTCTGAGTGGGGCTGGGTGTGCTTAGAGAGGAGCCAGGGGATTCCAGTGATTTTCCTCTCCTCTGGGGTCAAACACAGAACACAAGATGGGGCCTGTGTAAGCTTTATGGCAGGCAGACACAAGCAGGCCTGTGCTGCTCTGAGATTAACCAAGCCTGTGGCCCTCAGCATTCTTTACTGTAAGCTAGGGAAAGCTGCAGTTGGGCCTGCCTTTTTCATCTACTCGTTTTGGTCCAAGCCTGTACACTGAGTTCAAACCCTGCCATACTATGGGAGCCTTGGCCGGAGGAAGAAGAGAAAATAGAAGTGGTAAGCTTAATGTAGCATGGTGCAGGAGAGGAATTCCGTTCTGCCCATTCTGATCTGGGCCTAGCTGGTGGCTGTAGAAAATTGGCCAGGGTGCCAGAGCAGATTTTTCCTACTGTGGACCAGTGGGTACTTGGTGGGGCCTACCTTAGTGAGATCCTACTCTGATGGTATGTGCCCTTCTTTTTTTTTTTTTTAATTTTATTTATTTCTGTATGTGTATGAATGTACTGTCTGCATGTAGGTTTGTGCACCCGTGTCGTGCAATGCCGCGGAGGTCAGAAGAGGGTGTAAGATTCCCCTGGAACTGGAGTTCTCCTGGAATTGGAGTTACAGACGGTTCTCAGCCGCCATGTGGGTGCTGGGGATCGAACCCGGGTCCTCTGCAAGAGCAGTCGGTGCTCTTAACCGCTAGGCTATCTCTCCAGCCCCGGTATGTGCCCTTCTTTCCTGCAGCAATCTTATTGGGCAGGAGCTGCAGTCCAATTTGCCAAGCTACACTGAGGTTTTTCTAGGTGTCCCAGACTACGTGCAGTCATGTTTTCCTGGGCCTTGGTAAATTAACTACTTGGTATAGATTTGTAGGAGTGTCAGCTTCTAAAGAAATGGGATGCAAGCCGGGCGTGGTGGCGCACGCCTTTAATCCTAGCACTTGGGAGGCAGAGGCAGGCGGATCTTTGTGAGTTCAAAGCCAGCCTGGTCTACAGAGTGAGTTCCAGGACAGCTGGGGCTACCGGGAGACCCTGTCTCGAAAAGACCAAAAAAAAAAAAAAAAAAATGGGATGCAGGGGCTGGAGAGATGGCTCAGCGGTTAAGAGCACAGAGTGCTCTTGCAGAGGACCCGGGTTTGATTCCCAGCACCCACATGGTGGCTAAGAACCATCTTTAACTCCAGTTCTATGGGAATCCGACGCCCTCTTCTGACCTTTGCAGCGTCGCACAACACCGGGTGCACCAACCTGCATACAGACAGTACACTCATACACATAAAAAAAATAATAAATAAATATTTAAAAAAAAGAAATGAGATGCAGAAGATGGCCAGGGCCAACACTGGTGCCTCCAGTGTAGCTCTGTTGGAATCAGTGCAGCAGAACCAATGGCCAAGCGTGACTGGCATCCCATACCTTGGGCTCGGTCAGACACCTGAATTCCCAGGTGGCCTGCATGTGACTGGAGAAGGGAGGTGGTTAAACCAAGGCCCATGTGGGTAGGGTTGTGGCTGGATGCCCTCTCTGGGCTGAGCGGCACTGCATAGGTCCCAGGAGCATCTGGTTTTACAGACATTGGGGGGTGGGGGAGATGGTTCCTTTTTTATAGTTTCTCCTTTTTAGGGAAAGGCTATGCTTATTTCAGAGGACTTGCCATGAGAAGGTAAATTAGTTAAGATTCCTTAATCCAGTGGCTAATCCACTGATAAAAAATTGTTTCATGTACTTCCCGAAGAGAGCTAATCCTCAGCAGAGGAGGGGGCTGGGGGCTGGAGAATGTCAGAGAAACCCTATATCCCTGAGATAATGGGAAACAGACATGGACCCATGGGCTCCAGGAGCCAAAAGCTTGTTTGGTGTTACTTGTAGCAGCAGACTGTGGGCTAAGGGGGATAGTTAACAGCTTCGGAACCCAGAGGTTGCTAGGGATTTCTAGAAATGCTGTGTGTGATCCTGGGGACTTTAGCATGTAAGGTGTCTGTATGAGAGGGAAGGAATAGTTCAGGCCTTGAAGCTTTTAGTCATCATCAGGTCAGGGCTGAGATGGGAACGGAAGGACTGAAGGTTCCCTTGGCTCTAGCCTCTGCTTTGTCCTCATTTCCTGCTGAAGCCAAAAGGCTTCCTCCAAGACCAGCTGATAGAGGCTGGAGTCAAGTGGTTGACCCATCACCCATTTACCTCCCCTACCAGGTACAGGGGGACAAGCTGAGGTAACGGGTACTCATCACCAAAGCAGGGCTGCCTTTGTCTTTGGGGACCTGTGTCACATTCCCCCAGCACTTAGGCTCTGGCACTTGGCCATCTGGCTCTCAGTTTCTATCTTCTATGTGCCAGGTATGTCTGGAAACAGGAAGACAGTTGTGAACAAGAACACCCTGCCCTTGTGGTCCTGACTCTAGCCTTTAAGCAGCCCGTTGATCAATCTAGTGTGGCACCCTTTGGCTTAAAAGCCCCTTTGCCACAGATCATTAGGTGTGGGGATCCATGACCAGACTGAAAGGCAGAGCCTGGGTATTGGGAAGGGTTGGACTCAGGTGAGCAACCTGTCCCCAGGGAACTGAGGTGGTCCCTCCAGCCCCTCGTCACCCTTGACACGTGGCAACAGACTGGCCAGGGCACCACAAGCAAGGCAGGGCTGCCTCTGTGTACATGTTCGCATACACACACACACACACACACACACACACACACACACACACACACACACAGGGACTTGTACCAAGAGTCAAAGCTGAGGCTGAGCAGGGACCAGACAGAGCTGGGACAGGCTGTGAGCCCTGCGTCCCCACTTTGTTTTGATAGCTCACAAGACACCACAGCAGAGAGATTCCCCCTTTATTACATCTGCTTTAGATCTTGAGGATCTAAATAAAGTCTAAACCATGCTACAGGGGAGATTAATTCCACATTTTCCATCATTGCAAGTGAAATCAAAGGAGAGTTAGACGCCTGCAACACAAAGTCTAGATCAGGGCTTTTGAGCCAGGCACAGAACATTTTCCCAGGCACTTGAGCCCCTAGTGGTGTGGCAGGTGACTACACCCATTCCCTTTGACTCAGAGCAGCTAGCACCCCATTATCCCCCAACAGGTGAATCCTGTGTTTGAGAAGGGAGGGCACTGGAGAATCTCAAACCCTCCAGAGAGATCTCTTGAGAAGCCCAGATCAGCCACAGGCTGGAAATTATCAAAAACAGCTTTCCATCACAGAACTGTAAGAAGACACAGGCCACCCTCTTTGGGACTTCAGTAGGTCCCTTCTGTGTCCAGGACTTCCCCAATATCCCAGAGCTCAGTCAGGAAAGTGCCCCCTGTGCTCAGCACAGCAAAGTACGTGTTGCATAAACATGAGCTGTTAATGATTGTTGCCGTTCTATGAGAGCTGCATTTTACAGACAAGGAAGCTGAAGCCCTGAGTCGGATAACTTGGGCAAGGCCAACTGGCAAGGTAGTGTCGATGTTGAGATTTAAACCCAGGCCATTCAGGTCTGAAGCCTGTTCTCTTGCATTACAGGCAAAGCTGCCCACTGGGAATCACACCCAAGCTGCAGTCACAGCAGGCTGGAAGGGGAGGAAGGCAGTTCCCAAGCATGAGCTGGGGCCAAGAAGGCATCCTCAGAAAGAAGCTAGACAGGATCTTTGGGAAGGCAGTCATGACTAGTTATACAAGGCCACAAGTGTCATGTGTCATGGTAAGCAGTCTAAGCTTTTGAGTAGAAAGGGAATATGTCAGCAGCAACCCAGAGAACAGAATCAGGGGTGTCCTAGGAATAGAGCAAATGGGGAAAGGTTACCAGGAAGGGGAGGCCTGGGTGTTGAGGAGGATGGGCAGGAGGTAAACCCAAGTACTGAAAAGGAAGGCCTGGGCCCCCTGTACTGATTGCATGTGGGGTGTCCTGATGCAGAAGAGTCCAGAGGTGCATAGGTGGCCACCTGAATCTGGTGAGGAGTCCCCTTTCAGCAGAGCCCTGATGGTGGCCACTGCTGAGACTTTCAGAGGACACTGGGACAGTCTGGCCCTCCTGGGCTTACTCCTGACCCTTCCCACTCCCAGGCTTCCCCCAGGTGTCCCCTCTCCCTGATACAGTCACAGTGGCTCCCCTTGCCCAGGGAGGAGGCTTGGTGGGCTGTGGCTGCTTGCGGCTTTCTACCTCCATCCCTCAGCCTGGCCCAGCAAACCCCGTCCATCTGCACACTCTACTTTCCAGCTCATGGAGCAGCCCCAGCAGCAAACCTCCTTCCTGGAATCTGCTGCCGCTCAGTAGAGAGCCCAGGGCTCTGCTGAGCACAGTATGTGGGTGAGTAGGGGTACGTGGAAGAAGGGCTCCCCAAAGCTGGGTGGAAGTAGGGGTCTTGACAGGAAGCCTTGAGTGAAGTTGACATACGTGGAAATCCCTTTAAGGATCTAGCCATACATCTGAGAAGCATAGCTAGAGTGCTGGGCTCATTATCCCAGTGCCTTATAACACAGGCTTCTTTCCTTCTCCTAAGATGTTACCTACCATCAGTGGTGGTGTAGTAGCTTTGCCAAAAAGCAGTTCTTTCAGGATTGATGCTGTTCCCACAGGAGTGTCTGGAAGCCTCCAGAACCCAGAATCCCTTGTGCTGTGTATGGTAGGTACCTGGCAAGTATGTGAGAGAATAAAAGATGTTGGATACCCCGGGCAGGTCAGGAGGGTCCTATGAGTGTCCCATGGTCCCTAGGGCTCCAGTTTCCACAAAGGAGACCTTCCACATAGGTGGTGGTAGCAGCAGCTCTGGGCGAGAACAGTGGGGTGAAGGTGTGTCCTTGCCGTGTGTTCTGGAGTGCCCTCTTAGTGCCTTCCATCCCACTTGTGGGGCCAGCTGCTTAAGGTCAGTTTCATCCAGAGTTCCTTCAGGAACCAGAACTTCACAAAGTGGACACAACAGTTAGGAGTACCTGGCTGTACTTCCTTAGACCTGGAGCCTGGTGACACAGTGCCAGGAAGCAGAAGCTGCCCCAGGAAGCAGAAGCTGCAGATGCTGGGGCCCATACTCTAATTTCCTGATTTCTGCTGTCTATCTTTTCCCAACCACATTGACCTCCTGACACTTCTACAAGTATCTCTCAGGGTCTTTCCACTTGGTTTATCTTGTTCTTGGGAAGCACTACCATCAGGCCATCTTACAGTGTCTCAGCACAGAGGATTTCCTGCCAGAGATGTCGTTTCCTTCACCGCTCTGCCAGCCCCTAGCCTCAGCCTCAGAGCGATGTCGAGGGCACCATCCCAGTGAGTCAGACACTGTGCGCTGCCCTCCTGCCTTCCTCCCAAACACAAAATGAAAAGTTGGATGAAAGAGGTAATCAATGAGAATTAGAGAAAAACTGAAAGATGCAGGGTAAGCCCATCTCAATGGAAAACCAAGGAGACAAAGAAGCTAGCAAGGTTACAGGAAAGTAAAAGTGGGAGAATGCCCAGGAGGTGGCCAGCAGGAGAGAGAACATACAGAGAGAGAACCCACACAGCCCAGGGAGGACAGAGGTCACTGTCAAAGGCTTTATACCTCCCCAAGGGGTAAGGGATGCCCAGGCAAGTCATGCCTGTCCTTATTTACTGTTTAACCACTTCTCTTTTTTTTTTTTTTTTTGAGGGGGTGTCTTTTTGAGACAGGGTCTCCCTGTAGTCCCAACTATCCTGGAACTTGCTTTGTAGACCAGGCTGTCCTTGAACTCACAGAGATCTGCCTGCCTCTGCTTCCCAAGTGCTAGGATTAAAGGTGTGCGTCACCACGCCTGGCTGATTCACCACTTCTAATGGGAGAGATCCATTCCATATGATGCCCAGTTCCTTCTCTGGAGCTATGCAGAGCCTGTAGGAACTTTGTGGCTGCCTGTGCTCCTCACCTACTGTAGAGTCAGGCAAAGGCCCTGCAAACCTGCCCTGGCTTCCCATAGTGTACCCCGTGTGCCCAATCCCTGTCATAGTAGTCAGAAGAGCCAAGACTCTCCCCTTGGCTTCTTCAGGCCAACAGAGATGCCTAAGCCCAGCTTCTGTCCCATGTGGGGCACCTGACCTGGACAGTGTCGGCAACTGATTGGTATGGGAGACAATGCAGGAACCATACTCAGCTGTTTGGGAGGCTAGAGCCCCTGGGGACACTAGCAGATACTAGTGTTATAACTCAGTGCTGGTGGAGAAAGACGTCTGGGGTATCCAATGCAGAGTGGAAGATCTATCAAATGGGCTCGAAGCTTTGTTCCTCTGTAGCTTGGCTGGGGGCGTGGCAGGTGCCAGACATGTCTCAGGAGTATCATTTTGGTACAGCTTCTTTGGGAATCACTACAGTTTTTATGTGACTAAAAATAAAGGCCTGTCACTTTAAAATCATTTCTTTTCAGCCTGTTCACAGAAAGCCCTTCAACATGTTACATAAAATGTCTTACACATCTTGAAGGCTGTGTCTGACAGAAGATGCACTCACCCTGTGAATGTTGCCCCAATAGAAGAGAGATCACTATGTCTTCCCTCCCCTCACATGAAATCCAGGATGAAAATAGAATGCCATTGTTGAGCCTATCCTAGGATTTTTCTCCAGAAGCCCAGAGTGAGTCACCCTAGAAGCCCCACCCCTGCACCCGTCTCTTTTGGATTCTTATCTAGCAGCTCCGAGCCTAGAGCTCGCCCTGCCACCTCTTGCCAGGCTCTGGATTTGGGTCCTCATCCCCTCCCTCCATCAGTTCCCTTGGGTTGGGCAGTCCCTCCCTGACCACCTTCCACAGGGCTTGGCAGCGTCACCTGCTCATCAAGCGCGGTGGCTTATCTTCATAGATCTCCTAGTTTTGTCTCTTCTGCAGAGCTCCCCTTCTCCCAGTCCAAGTTATCACCTCCCTTCCCATCCTTGACTCCACCTTGCCTTCCCACAACCTCAGCCTCTTCAGATCATCCCCACATGGCTACCAGAAGGTCTCACTCCACCCCCTGCTGCTCTGAGGGTCAAGATGAATTTGCCTCACATAGGCTTCAGGGCCTGAGGCCCTCTCTCCCTAATCTACCATGTGACCCTCCTGTGGACCCTTCCTGCTGACCACGCCCCTCCTGTGGACCCTTCCTGCTGACCGTGCCCCTCCTGTGGACCCTTCCTGCTGACCGTGCCCCTCCTGTGGACCCTTCTTGCTGACCACGCCCCTCCTGCGGACCCTTCCTGCTGACCACGCCCCTCCTGCGGACCCTTCCTGCTGACCGTGCCCCTCCTGCGGACCCTTCCTGCTGACCGTGCCCCTCCTGCGGACCCTTCCTGCTGACCGTGCCCCTCCTGCGGACCCTTCCTGCTGACCGTGCCCCTCCTGCGGACCCTTCCTGCTGACCGTGCCCTCCTGCACTCTTGTTCATTTCTCACTTCCTCCAGGTGGCTTTAGCCCACGGACAGGACCCATTCACCTCCTAGTAGTGAGTAGCCTGTGGCCCACTGACACCTGGTGACAGGCCAGTGCTAGGGGTGCTCACTGAGGATTTAAGTGGAGAGAAGAATCTAAGGCAAGATTTGGCAAACTGTGTTAAACTGTAGATCTTAGTAGCCTCTTCAGAAAGCAGCTAGGCACACCTTCTATCCCAGTACTGGGGAGGCAGAGGCAGGCGCATCTCTGTAAGAACAAAGGGGGGGGGTGAATCAAAATGAGTTATGACTAGTTGTTACATATTGAGGTTCATGTTGGTACTCTGATTGTCCCTCTAACATTACCTTTTTGTTTTAAGAAAACAAAAGGGGACTAAAAACGAGACCATCTCAAAAATACAAAAAAAAAATATATATATGGGGTGTGTGTGTGTGTGTGTGTATGTGTGTATGTGTGTATGTATATGTATGTAGGTGTGGCGTGCATGTGGCATGCACGTGGAGATCGGGACAACTCTAAGGAGTTCTGTGAGGATCAAACTCGGGTTGTTAGGCTTGAACTGCGAGTGATTTTACCTGCTGAGCCGGTCGTCCCCGTGGCCCCGACATCACCTTTTCAAGGGAATTGCTCTTATGACTCTTTTGGTCTTGTTTTTGAGACAGGGTCTCCCTGTAGCCCCAGCTGCCCTAGAACTCCCTATGTAGACCAGGCTGGCCTTGAACTCAGAGAGAGCCACTTGCCACTGCCTCCCAAGTGCTGGGATTAAAGGCGTGCACCACCACATCCAGCCCAACATTTTTAAAAATCATTTGTGTGGTATTTGTGTTCATGAACAGGCAGTTGTAATCCACCTGGCATGGGTGCTGGGTCCTTCGCAGGAGCAGAAAGTGTTCTTAACCATAAGCCATCTCTCCAGCCCCTTATAACATTTGTGACATAGTGTTTAGACAAGTAAGAGACTGCTTCTGGGGGTTGGGATGGAGGTGCCTGAGGCCTGGAGAGTGCACCCCAGTGTTACTAGGTGGTGTGATGGGGCTGCTGGGTGTTCCTGAGGGACCTGGAGTTAGGAAGCCTCTGTTCAGGAGGCCTCAGCCAGGGCAGGGGCACCCAAGGTACAGCTCCCCTGTATCAGTTCTGGGCTCCCCTGTATCAGTGCTGGGCCCCCCGTATCAGTGCTGGGCCCCCTATATCAGTGCTGGGCCCCCTGTATCAGTGCTGGGCCCCCTGTATCAGTGCTGGGCTCCCCTGTATCAGTGCTGGGCCCCCTGTATCAGTGTTGGGCCCCCTGTATCAGTGCTGGGCCCCCTGTATCAGTGCTGGGCCCCCTGTATCAGTGCTGGGCTCCCCTGTGTAAGTGCCGGGCCCCTGTATAAGTGCCGGGCCCCCTGTATCAGTGCTGGGCTCCCCTGTATCAGTGCTGGGCCCCCCGTATCAGTGCTGGGCCCCCCGTATCAGTGCTGGGCCCCCCGTATCAGTGCTGGGCCCCCCGTATCAGTGCTGGGCTCCCCTGTATCAGTGCTGGGCTCCCCTGTATCAGTGCTGGGCTCCCCTGTATCAGTGCTGGGCTCCCCGTATCAGTGCTGGGCTCCCCTGTATCAGTGCTGGGCTCCCCTGTATCAGTGCTGGGCCTCGCAAGAGGAAACAGCAACTCCCTGTGTCTTCTGGGACACCGACAGCTAAGATTAAAGGTGTGCCCCACCACACCCGGCTGCAGCACCTATTTACTGAGCTCCCTAGCTCCCAGGCCTGGTGTAGACACATGTTCACCCTTTGTTGCACTCAATCAACAGGCCAAAATCACACTATGGAAAGGCCACATGGAAGTGACCTAAGCTTAGTCCTTGCCAGGGATGCTCCAGATGGCCTGCCTGCTACCTCAGATGTTTTCTTCTTCAGGTCCTGGCACAGTGGTGGTCTGTCATGGCCACTTCAGTTCTGTAACTTGGGCAGATCCCTGTCCCTGACCCACCAGTACCCACTCCCCCACGCACTTACCTGCATCTTTAGACCTGAGCTAAAAGTATATAATCACTACTGCTCAGATATCCCAATGAGGCCTTTCCATTGCTGGGAAAACCCTCTCCCTTGAGGAAAAAGGCTCATCAGGGCTGGGAAGAGTCCGTGTCTTCCATGCATAAACCGGGCCTGGTGGTGCATGCATGCCTGTGATCCCAGCACTTAGGAGGTGGAGACAGGAGAAGAGTCCGTGTCTACCATGCATAAACCGGGCCTGGTGGTGCATATGCACGCCTGTGATCCCAGCACTTAGGAGGTGGAGGCGGGAGAAGAGTCCGTGTCTACCATGCATAAACCGGGCCTGGTGGTGCATGCACGCTTGTGATCCCAGCACTTAGGAGGTAGAGGCAGGAGAATCAGAAGTTCACAGTCATTCTACATAGTGAATTCAGAGCCAGCCTGGGCTACAGGAGACCCTGTCCCAAAACAGAGAAAAAGAAGGAAGGAAAAAAGCCTGGTGTGGTGGTGCCCATCTTTAATCCCAGCACTCCGGAGGCAGAGGCAGGGGGATCTCTGTGAGATCAGGGCCAGCCTAGTCTACGTGAGTTCCAGGCCAGCTGGGGCTAAAGGGAGACCCTGTCTCAAAAAAAAAGAAAACAAACAAAAAACAGAATGTGTGGGAAGAAGGCGTACAATTTATATTAATGTCGAATTCCAAAACCATACTAAAAAGACATTGCCAGGCATGGTGGCGCACGCCTTTAATCCCAGCACTCAGGAGGCAGAGGCAGGTAGATCTCTGTGAGTTCAAGGCCAGCCCTGTCTATATAGCAAGCTCCAGGCCAGCTGGGACTAAAGAGAGACCCTGTCTCAAAAATACCAAAAAAAAAAAAAAACACATCAACAGAATGTAAGAACTGGACTTCCAGGGCCCAATGTATCCTGGGGGAATGATTGTTTCCTGTGAAAACAAAGTCTCTTGTCTTACTGGAATAGGATCATTGAGAAAAATACGTGAAGCAGAGGGTACCAAACAGCACTTTTTTGCTGTTTTGCTTTACGTGTTGTTTTGTTTTTGTTTTTGAGACAGGGTCTCCCTTTAGTCCCAGTTGGCCTCGGATTTGCTATGTAGACCAGGCTGGACTTGAACTCACAGAGATCACCTATCTCTGTCTCCCAAGTGCTGGGATTAAAGGCGTGAGCCACCACACCCAGCCACACAGCACTTTAAAAAAAAAAAAATCTTAGTATTTTTATTTTATGTGTATGAGTATTACCTTCATGTATTTATGTGCACCCATGTCGTGTAATGCCTACAGAGGTCAGAAGAGGGTGTCAGATCCCCTGGAACTGGAGTTAGGGATGGTTATTTGCTGCATGGGTACTGGGAATCAAATCTAGGTCCTCTGCAAGAGCAGCCAGTGCTCTTAACCTCTGAGCTCTCTCCAGCCCCCAGACAGCATTCTAGTATACAGAAAGCCCTCTCCTGCCCAGGCCCGTCCTCTGGGCTCAAAGCAGGTTGAATAAGAGTAAACCTATCTTAGAACTGCCCACTAGTCATCATCCCTGGTGGTGACTGCCACCGGCCCCTTAGCCGAGTAGGCTTGAGGGCAGAAGGGACAGGGGAACACAAACACAAACACTTCAAGGTCGGCTGTCAGGGAGTGAGGCTAGCTTATAGCAGTCTGAAGAGTACACTACAAAATGTCCCTTGTCGGGCATGGCGGTGCCTTTCTTCACTCCAGCACTGGGGGGAAGGTTGAGGCAGGAGGATTGTCATGAGTTTGAGGTTAGCTTAGACTACATATATCAGAGCTGCACAGGGCATGCCCCCCTCAGAACTGGAAAGGGAGTGCTCCCAGCTGGACCAGCACCTCTGTTCCCAACTGGTTACGAAATTCAAACTAATATCGGCTATTTTTTTTTTTGTATGTGTATGAATGTACTGTCTGCACGTAGGTGTTGTGCAATGCCTCGGAGGTCAGAAGAGGGTGTCAGAGTCCCCCGGAACTGGAGTCAAAGGTGGTTCTCAGCCACCACGTGGGTTCTGGGAATCGAACACAGGTCCTCTGCAAGAGCAGTTGGCGCTCTTAACCGCTAGGTCATCTCTCCAGCCCAATATTGGCACTTTTAATGACCACACTCCTGCTGAGCTGAAAAGTATGGGTCTCCCATGGGACTAACTGGGGGCCCCCAGTGCTGCCATTGGCCCAGCATTTCATGTTTTCTGGGTCCCCATATTCTCTACACTTGGAAATTGGGTTCTTAAGAATTTTTTATTTTATTTATTTATTTATTTATTTATTTATTTATTTATTTTTTGGTCTTTTCAAGACAGAGTCTCCCTGTAGCCCCAGCTGTCCTGGAACTCAGTTTGTAGACCAGGCTGGCCTTGAACTCACAAAGATCCCCCTGCCTCTGCCTCCCAAGTGCTAGGATTAAAGGTGTGCATCACCACACCCAGATCAAGAATTTTTTATTTTTTTAAAGAAGGAGGTGGGGGGGGCAGGCAGAAAAGGAAATGCCGTGGGCCAGGGCTCCCCAACTGTGGCCTTGAGTCCCGACTATCTGTCGGAAAGGGGCAGGATGAAGAACAACTGCTGTGTGAGTTTCACAGCAGCCAGCGCAAACGTCCAGGAATGTTGCCTGGGCAGCCGCGGGCTGTTTCCACCGCCACTTTTATGAGATGCAGACCCGTTCCAGGCTGGCTGGCCAGCTTGGAGGATGCGATTATTTCTTTCGGCTCAGCTCTGCCTCTCAAGGTCTAGTTCTCAGTAATTTTTCCAGCCTCTGCCCTGTGAGTTTGTACAGAGCCCTGGCAGCTAAGATCCATGCAGGATGCCCAAAGAATTGATAGCCGCCTTAGAGGGGAAACTCCTTCTCAAGATGTTTTATTAAGTGTATGAAAAAGGTTTTATTAAGTGTATGAAAGCTTCCTGTATGCTGGACCAACCTTCTTGGAGCCCCAGGGGAAGGGATAATAAGTATATTTCTTGAGAGAATCGTCCAATAAAATTACCTGCCCCTGGGCTGGAGAGATGGCCTAGTGGTTAAGAGCCCTGACTGCTCTTGCAGAGGACCCGGGTTCGATCCTCAGCACGCACATAGCAACTGAGAACCGGCTGTAACTCTAGTTCCAGGGGAATCCGACATCCTTTTCTGACCTCTGCGGCATTGCACTACACAGGTGCACCAACCTACATGCAGACAGTACATTCATGCACATAAAAAATAAAAAAGTAAAAAAGTAAAAAAAAAAAAAATTACCTGCCCCTACTGGCGCCTGTAGGCTGTACAGTACAGGAACCCAGCCTGCTGCGTACACAGTGGCCTTGTCTGAAGTAACATTATCCTCAGTAGACTCATCTGGTGGCGGAGCTGGCCCTTGTGTACAGTAGGCACGCAGCAGCCCTCAGTGGTGGAAATGAAATAACCAGTAGCCTCTGGGTCCACTGGGCAAGTAATTAAGGTGGGCAGGTGTTTGATGGAGCAGGCAGGGATGGACAGCCCTTCTGTGGGAGGTAGGTAGCTGCCCCTCTACAGACACTGCCCAAAGCCAGAGGAAGTGGACAGATTTTTGTAGCCCGTTCAGGAGCCCTGTCTATGAGACTGGTCCTGGTTCATGATGCAGCCCCAGGTGACCAGGTCCACAGGCAGTCACTGTGCTAGGAACACAAAAGTGGCTTGGATGTGCAGTTGTCGCTTGCCTGTGATTGCCCTCATCCTCATCCCAGGTAGCACTTTCTTTCTGTGGTCCTCATTGGACTTGCACAGACAGAGCCCCCTACCCTCCTGACTTGGGGGACTTTCTTCCCAGCCTTTGTCCCCTGGCACCCTGTGACAGCATATCCTCAGATACAGGGAAAGAGGGCTGCATCCATTGTGGCAGGACCAAGGTAGACTGTTGTCATTTATGGGGCAACTTCTCTTCTGGATAGAGAGACTTGATGGTCTTCAGGGCTCTGGACAGAGCCTGGCCCAGATCAGGGCTAGAGATAACTGCTGTGTGGCTGGGAAACGACTGAGGGCGCTGCGATCTGCTCTCTGCCCTCCCTTGTGCCATCTCCTCCTGCCCACAGACTCCAAAGACAAAGCAGAGGAAACAAAAGCCAGGCGGAGCCCATTGGTGGAAATTGCAGTGCCTGGCATTTGGGCAGCAAGCTGCAGTGACTGAGTGGGGACTGACCGATGGTGATCCCTAGGTAGCCAGGTAGCCCCTGCATCCAGAGCCTGACTACCCTTTATTTTACAGACAGTGTCCATCCTGGAACAGCGGTTGACACTGACAGAAGACAAGCTGAAGCAGTGCCTGAAGAACCAGCAGCTAATCATGCAGAGGACAACACCGTGATCAGGGGAGCTGCAGGCCAGGATTTGTACTGGGGACCTGAGTAGATAAATGAGGGGATTCAGCCGTGGGAACATATATACACAGCTCAGGATTGGGTGCCCCTGCCCCCCCCCCACGTTTTTGTACCTGGAGTCTGCTGACAATGGGAGACCTCCAGTGCGCAGAGACACTCAGAAAGGACGGCTGAGACCCACGCTTAATTTAACAAATAGGAGCCACTTGAAACATGTGCGGCCTTAGAATCCCAAGATGGTGGCTCTCCTTCTAGAGAGCTTTATCAGGCCTTCCCCCCCCTAACCTCCCACACCATGACTGGCTCTTTGTTTGGACTAGCCAGAAGTTTTCATCTGACAAAGCCCCCCCATTAGAATCAGGTTCGTCCAGGAACAAGCTCTGTGGATGGGTGGTGGTTCCGTGACCACATATGCTCACCAGTCTGTTGCCTTCTTCCTCTCTGCATGCATGAGAGCAAAGGAATCTGAAAATTAAAACTGATTATCTTTTTAAGATCTATTTTTTTTTTTTCGTGTGTATTAATGTACTGTCTGTATGTAGGTCTGTGCACACGTGTCGTGCAGTGCCTGGGAGGTCAGAAGAGGGTGTTGGATTCCCCTGGAACTGAAGCCAAAGACGGTTTTCAACCACCATGTGGGTGCTGGGGATCTAACCCGGGTCCTCTGCAAGAGCAGTCAGCACTCTTAACCGCTAGGCCATCTCTCCAGCCCAAGATCTATTTTTAATTATGTGTATGCATGTGTCTGTGTATGATTATATGCATGTGAGTGCAGGCGACTGTGGAGACCAGAAGAGGACATTGAATCCCCTGATATGGGTTCTAAGAACTAAATTCAGGTCCTCTGCAAGAGAAGTATGTGCTCTTAACCACTGAACCATCTAACTCCTGATTTGATTGATCTGTTATGGAAATGGCTCATCCTGAGTGAGACCTAATCAGGCCTCCCATCCTAGAGAGCCCATAAAAGGCAAATGACAGTGTCTAGCTGGGATGGGGGGACCCTTTCCTCAGAAGATTGTCTCTGAGATCCATGATACCCTTGTTTGCAGCTGTTCAGGGGTGCTAGGGAGCAAGGGCAGCCAAATCCCCAGTGTTCCACCCACTCCCCTCCAACAGGCTCCCAACTGGCTTCTGTACGGACCGATCTCAGAGGCCCCAGGTATCTGTATTTCCATTTGTTCATGAGGGTTTTCAAGGGCCCCTTGAAATCCTCCACATCTGGTCCAGGAAAGCCAGAGAGAGTGTTTTCCAGATGTCAGTATGTCATTGGTCCCTTCAGCCGCTTAGGGGTTAGCCAGCAAGGGAGGTCTTTATCATTTAGCACACCTGCCCTACCCTGGGGGAGGGGGTGGTGGCAGATCTTCCCAGGGGCTGTCAGTACTACATGGTTAACTACATGGTTAACTACATGGTTAACTGGCTCCCAGCCTTTGCAGCTTCCAGGAGAAGCTCAGGCTGGCAATGGGGGGCAGCCTGTGTTGAATGCTGATAAATCACAGGCAAGGGAGACCGCCTCCTTTAGCTCTAGGTGAGGACAGTCAAATTCCAGGGTCAGGCCTCGAGTTCTGCCTGTCCCCAGATATCTCTCTCAACTGTGGTCTGACCTGAGACTGATTCTTATATGCGGTGGTGACTTCCATTCCTTCAGCTGCTGCACCTGGCCTAATGCAGAGTAGCTGTTTGAAGATGTCTCTCCATCCAGTAGAGATCATCAAGATGTCAAGGACATTAGATGGTGAAGAGACTTAGGCTCAAGATAATCAGTATGTGGAGTTGCCTGCTGGCCTACACTGGCAAAAAAGGCTCTCAACTGCCTTGGGACGTAGTGAGCACCCCAATCCAGGAGCCTTAGCCTGGGCAGCCTGCTTAGAGGGGCACAGCTTGCAGGACCAGCCTTAGACCCTCCCCTGCTGGTTCTGCTACCAACCCACCCTGGGCTGCCTGCTCTGGTTTCCAGACCTAGATATGGAAGTACCAGGTATAGTAGGGCTATGGTGATTTGAGCAGCCAGCCCAGGACAAGATCATTTCCAAACAGTTGATGATCCATGTTTAGGGACAGCAGGGCCCAAGGGTGGTCTGCAAGGCATATGGCAATTGTCAAACTAGCATTGCCATCACCTTTATCTTAGTTTCCTCCAGGATCAAGTCTGGGTCTAGTTATGGTTTTGTTTTCAGACAAGAACCTCATTATGTGGCCCACACTGGCCTAGAACTCATGGGCATTCATCCTGCTTCAGCTTCCTAGTCCTCACTACATCCACATCTTAGATTTGGAATCTGAAATCTGCTTTCTTTACATAAGAAAGTGTGTATCGTAGAGAGATGATCTGGGGGTAGCGGTGTAGTTTGTGCTGTAAGTAAAGAAACCCACCTGCCTCTGCCTCCCAAGTGCTAGGATTAAAGGTGTGTGCCACTCTTCATATAATATATATATATATATATAGATATAGTTTTTTTTTTTTTTTTTTGGTCTTTTTGAGACAGGGTCTCCTTTTAGTCCCAGTTGGCCTGGAGCTCACTCTGTAGACCAGGCTGGCCTTGAATTCACAGAGATCCACCTGCCTCTTGAGTGCTGAGATTAAAAGCGTGAACCACTTGAGCTGGGCATGGTGGCGCACGCCTTTAATCCTAGCACTTGGGAGGCAGAGGCAGGTGGATCTTTGTGAGTTCAAGGCCAGCCTGGTCTACAATGTGAGTTCCAGGACAGCTGAGGCTACAGGGAGACCCTGTTTCTCAAAAAAAAAAGCGTGAACCACCATGTCTGGCCCTTCACATATTATTTTTTTGAGGGGGAGTATTTTTGAGTCAGGGTCTCCCTTTAGTCCCAGCTGGCCTGGAGCTCACTCTGTAGACCAGGCTGGCCTTGAACTCAGAGATCTGCCTGCCTCTGCCTCCAGAGTGCTGGAATTAAAAGTGCGCCACCACACCTGGCAGCCCTTCACATACTCTTATTCCTGTAGTGTGATATTGGTGTGTCATGGGACATAGGTGCTAGGACCAGACCGGCATGGGCTCTTCCGACAGAAGCAGGCTGAATGTGGCCAAACTTGGATAGCCCCCCACCCCACCCCAACCCCGCTCACCCTTCCCCAGCCCACAGGCAAGCCATCTAGGATGGCTCTCCTGGAGTGGTCTAGGGGGCTGGGATCTAAAAATCAGTCACCTAGGAAACATATCTTGGGGCATGTCTGTGTGAGAGGGTTTCTAGATTGAATTAACAGAGGTGAGAAGACCCAGTCTAAGCAAAGGGCACTGTTCTATGGGCTGGGGGTCCCAGACTGAATAGGAGACAGGAGCTGAGCACCAGCCTGCGTCGCTGTGCTTGGCTGTGGGCACAGGGTAGACAGTTGCATCACGATTTGCACCATGAGGGACTGCACCCTGGAACTGTGGACCAGAATAAACCTTTCCTTCCTTAAGTAGCTTTTGTGGAGTACTTTGTCCCAGCAGAGGGGAAAGTAACAAGGACAGCAGCGTCCTCAGCATCTCTACAGGGACAGCAGCCCTCCTCAGCATCTCTACAAGTTCAGCAGCCTCCTCAGCATCTCTACAGGGACAGCAGCCTCCTCAGCATCTGTACAGGGACAGCAGCCTCCTCAGCATCTCTACAAGTTCAGCAGCCTCCTCAGCATCTCTACAGGGACAGCAGCCTCCTCAGCATCTCTACAGGAACAGCAGCCTCCTCAGCATCTGTACAGGGACAGCAGCCTCCTCAGCATCTCTACAGGGACAGCAGCCTCCTCAGCATCTCCACAGGGACAGCAGCCTCCTCAGCATCTCTACAGGGACAGCAGCCTCCTCAGCATCTCTACAGGGACAGCAGCCTCCTCAGCATCTCTACAGGGACAGCAGCCTCCTCAGCATCTCTACAGGGACAGCAGCCTCCTCAGCATCTCTACAGGGACAGCAGCCTCCTCAGCATCTCTACAGGGACAGCAGCCTCCTCAGCATCTCTACAGGGACAGCAGCCTCCTCAGCATCTCTACAGGGACAGCAGCCTCCTCAGCATCTCTACAGGGACAGCAGCCTCCTCAGCATCTCTACAGGGACAGCAGCCTCCTCAGCATCTCTACAGGGACAGCAGCCTCCTCAGCATCTCTACAGGGACAGCAGCCTCCTCAGCATCTCTACAGGGACAGCAGCCTCCTCAGCATCTCCACAGGGACAGCAGAGTCCTCAGCATCTCTACAACGACAGCAGCCTCCTCAGCATCTCTACAGGGACAGCAGCGTCCTCAGCATCTGTACAAGGACAGCAGTGTCCTCAGCATCTCTACAGGGACAGCAGCGGCCTCAGCATCTCTACAGGGACAGCAGCGTCCTCAGCATCTGTACAAGGACAGCAGCGTCCTCAGCATCTCTACAGGGACAGCAGCCTCCTCAGCATCTCTCGCTCCTGCTCCACGTCACTGGTGGGGCCACTTGCCTGAACCTGGAACTGGTAGAAATGCTTGAGAGATGGCCTAGCGGTTAAGAGCACTGACTGCTCTTGCAGAGGACCCGGGTTTGATCCCCAGCACCCACATGGCAGCTGAGAACCACCTTTAACTCCAGTTCCAGGGGAATCCGATGCCCTCTTCTGACCTCTGCGGCATTGCACGATATGGGTGCACAGACCTACATGCACACAGTATACTCATACATATAAAATAAATAAATAGAATTAAAAAAAACAAGAAATGCTATTCTTAGTAAGCACACATTCTACCACTGAGCTACATACATGGTTCCTGGAATGAGTACTAGTCAGGGTGTGTGTGTGTGTGTGTGTGTGTGTGTGTGTGTGTGTGTGTGTGTATACACGTGTGCACACGCACCTATGTCATTCAGCGTCCATGGAGGCCAAAAGAGGGCATCAGATCCCCTGAAACTCTAGTTTTTGACAGTTGTTAGCCGCCATATGGGTGCTATGAACTGAAACTAGGTCCTCTGCAAAGCAGTCCGTCCTCTTAAACCACTGAGCCATCCCTTCAGCCCCACGTGCTGGTGTGGTCTTTACCAATAGAGACCTCCTTCCTCCATCCCCAAAGCAGGTCTATGAAGGGCTTTCTAAAGCTCATTTAGGGTCAAGTTCTTTCCAGAAGAGTTCTTTTTGGTCCTGTGAGGCCAACTCGGGCTTCACGGCTCCGGGTGAGAACCCGGGGAGGTACATTGCACCTGGTTGGGGAGGAGGGTGCTCTAGCCGCCCGGGCATGGCCTGCCTAGCTACACGTCTATCTCCTACCCCTGTGAAGATATCATAGGCCCTCCAAGCTGGACAACTGTCTGGGGTGGTTGGAGGCAGGACAGGGGGCCAGGGTGGGCTTGGAGTGACTTGGTAAGGTTGGGGATATAACTAGTCCTTGTCTTAAAGGACTTTCCTCACATTTTGAAGTCTCTGTGAAATACCAGGAGTGTCTCTCATTGGGCACTGGGTGAACGTGGGTAGTATGTAACTGTCTTTTACCTGACAACCATGTCCCCTCCCTGGAACTTGGCTGTCCATGTCAATGGAGACAGGGAGCTCAGGGTTCCAGGGTCCCTCTGGCTCAGATTCTAGGTGGCGTTGTCTCTTAATCCAGTAGCCCCTGCTATGAGCATCTCGAGTGGCGAGAGGGAAGTGGAGCATGAGAAGGTAAGCACTCCAGGGCCACCTCTTCTGCCACCGCTAGGGCCAGCACAGGCTTGGGGGTGGGTATTTGTGATTACCCAGAATCCCGGAAACCCAGCCCGCTGAGCAAGCGGAGCTCGGTGAGTCACCGGCCCTGCGGCTCGGCTCCTGTCATTAACTTCATCCTTCCTGAACAGTTTGCCCAAGACAGGCCCCTGATAGCTCCAGTCTCATTTGTCAGATGGCCACTCAAGGGGGCCCAGAAGGTCCCTCTCACTAAGTACCCCACTCAAGGGGGCCCAGAAGGTTCCTCTCACCAAGTACCCCCACTCCGGTTGCCCCACCTCACCTGAGCTGCCAAAGTGAGAACCAAGTTTGCCCAGGCAGCAGTGGCAGGTCTCAGTACTTCAGGGACATGATTTCACTCCATGTAGGCTTGGGTACCTTGCCATGGGGCCTGGTCGGCTCCAGCCCACCACAGTCAGGGTGTGGGGACCACCATGGCCTGACTCTCAGCACACTAGGGAAGAGTCTGCCCCAGTATGTGGGGTGCTCACAGCTATGCTCAGAGCAGGCCTTGAGCCAGCCTGCTTCAGAGCCACTAGGAAGCAGGGAGCCAGCCCCTCCTGCGTGTAAAAACCCTCCAAGAACCTATTTATAGAACAGGGCCAGGGGTGTTTTCACTTAAGTGAGGCCACCAGCCCACTGGAGTTGGTTGCGGAGGAATTCCCATCCCTCCCCGCCCCTGCCCCCAGAAGTCTGTTCACTGAGAGGAGGAACTTTGGCAGGCAGGAAGAAAGGAAGTGATGTTTTCTTACTGCTTCCTTTTCTCTGCCTCCACTTCTCTTTCAGGCAAAAGCATGTGTTCCTGGAAGAGGGACTTGAGCATGTTTTGTGGGTCCCCTGTGGACAGAGACTGGCTGCAAGGTCAGTGTCAGGCAGCCGCACTCACCAACACCGGTCCCTTTCCATGTCATTCATTCCCATCAGGGCCACTGGACTTGGTGCTGGAATCGATGCTGACTTCCAAGCTGTGAGCATCGCTAGGGTCCCAGCCTGTGTTCTCCTGGTCTCCAGCCTAATTGAGGGTACCCATGCCTCTGGAGAGCCTGGTGCCTCTCCTAGCCGTCCCCCCACCCCCACCCCACCAGATGGAATTAGCCTGGGGCCTTACTCTGACCTGGCCGGACTCTAGAACAATCCAGCTCTTGCAGAAGCTGCTGCGATAACCCAGCCCACCTCCACACTGAGCCCCCGAGAGTGTGATCCCAGCCAAAGGCACCCCCTTGTGGTTCAGGTTAGGATGGGGTTCTGTTCGTGTTCACTCCTATCCCTCCTCAGGACCTAGAACCTTCTTCCCATGAAGCTGCTCTGAATTTGTCCCTCAGAAGCCTCTGAAACTTGTAGCTGAAAAATGGTGTAATTAGTATTCTCTGCCCCTCTAGGCAGCAGAGCCCGTGCCCGTGCCCGTGCCCGTGCCCGTGCCCATGCCTGCTAACTGGAAACAGACACTTTCTATTGCAGAGGCCTGGGGGCCAGGGGCTCTGTGGCTAGAGCTGGGAGGCTGACTGACCTCTGTTCCTGATGCTGCCCGTGGAGTGTGGATTAAGCCCAACTTTGCCAGTAGTTAGTATGCACCTCGGAGTAAGACCACTCATGGGGCCCCACAAACATGCCCAAAGCCCTTTCAGGGGTATATCTGGTATCCTGTTGGGAACCAATGCCTCTGATTTTAAGGAGCCTCAGTTGGGAGTGAGAGCCTCAGGCAGGAAGGCCAGGTGAGGACCCCCAACCTCCCTAGCAGCATGAATCTGCTTCTGGCCAGGTAGGGAGCCCCCCAAGGAGCCAGGGCCTTTTCCAGCCTGCTCTCACATACCTGCCTTTGGCCACCCCATCTGTTCTCAACATAGCAGCCAGACTACCAAAGGGACAAGCTAAAAGATAGTAAATAGTAAGTAGCTTGTAAAATAGTGCATGTCATACCTGCTAGGCCTGGTGGCTCCCCAGCCTCCTCCGAAGACAGGCCAAGTAGGCCCCGCTGTTCAGTCCCATTCACCGCTGTCATCTCAACTGCCACCCTCATTCCTGCCCAGCCACAGTATATTCCTTACTGTTCAGTCCCAGGGCCTTTGCCCCCATTGTCCTGCTGCCAGGAAGGTGGGATTTTCCTCTGGGCCTAGGCCTCATGGACAGTTCAGGCTGCTGGAAGACTTACTGAGATAATTTCCATGCAGCTCCAAGAGCTGGGTTTGTATCCGGTGGGCTGTGACCCATGACAAAATGGATGGGAGTAGGTACACAGTCAGGCCCACAGCGCTGGTGTCCCAGCCAGCTCAGCCTCTCCTGACTGGGCTTACCTGGGGCTCAGGCAGTGCTGGGAGGAGGGTCCATTGTACCCCATGATGCCCTCACACTCCATCACTCAATTGCCATGAATCTCTTACTGGACCCACCCCAAAATCCCTGTTCCCACAAATGGGCCTAGTTCTGTGTAGTCTTTTCCTGACTGGACTTCCAACCGCCAGGCCAAGCCAGGTGCCCTGTCCAACCTCACATATGAAGCCTCCCCATGCCTGGGTACTAGTTGAGAGGGCCAAGCTGGGAGTCAGCCAGGCAGGCAGTGGGCAGTGTCTCCCTTTACCAGGCCTTGTGGGCGGGCAGGACTTTAGAGAACAGCTCTGTCATGGCCACTGGAGGAGAGGGGACGTCTGGCCCACTCCTTCCTCCCACCTGGTTATACCCTGCCCCCCACTCTGCTGTGATCCAGGACTCTGGATAAGTAGAACCAAGATTTGTGCATTTTCTGTCTGAAAGAAAAAAGTATCAGCCTCCTAGGAGCCTCTTGTACCCCCCCCCCCAGTCATCCACTGGCCTGAGGCTGCCTGTAGGGGCCTTGGGAGCCTGTCTTCCAACCTGGGGTGGGGTAGAGCTGAGGGCCCAGCCGCCTTCCCTACCTTCTCCCGCTGCCTCCCGCCCCTCTGGCTCGTCCTCCATAGCCACGTTTCCAGCCCCTTCCTAGGCCCCTCTCCCCCTCTGCAGCCCGTTCCCACTTCCTCTCTGAGCCATCCACCCCATGTGGAACTCATTAGAAGACCCTCGGAGCTTGTAACCCAACTCTGGCCTAGGCTTGGGGCGGGGGGGGGGGCGCATCAGCGCTCACGCTGAGGTGCCATAGCCTCCCCATGTGTCATGTCTCCCTCAACACACACCCCAGCTCCAGCTGGCCCAGAGTAGTTCTAAGCTAAGACCACAAGGAAATGGCCACAATCGTCAGCTGTGCTGATGGCGAGAAGCCAGGCCAGGAAGTTCTGATCCCACTGTGTGACAGGCAATGGGGAAGGACACGGGGGTTCTGAGGCACGAACCTCATGGTCCTCAGCCTCCCATCTGAAAAATCGAAAGTTCAGGGAAGAGAAGTGCTATGTAGACTAGCCACTGAGCAACTTAAGGCCACGTTGTCCTACCATTGGATGGAAGTTTTACAAAAAAATCGAGTTCTAAGACTGGGTGTGGTGATGCACTCATTTAATCCCAGCACTTGGGAGGCAGAGGCAGCCTGGTCTACATAGTGAGTTCCAGGCCAGCTGGGACTACAGGGAGACCCTGTCTCAAAAAGAACAACAACAAAAATCTAGTTGTATGGGAAATGTCAATATGAATAGGTAAAGCCAACAACCTCTCTACAGGATTTGTCAGAGCCTTCAACACATTCCTACACAAAGAAGCTGTTACAGATGTGTGACATATGACGCCCTTGTATAGAGGTATACCAGGTGGGCCTACAGTTCTATGGAACCCACTTTGGAAAATACTATAGAAATAGTAAGGAGCCCCCAAATAGGAGAGGGTCCTGAGGGTCTGAGCAGGGATTATCTGATGGCTCTGAGGAAAGGTGGAAATTAAAAGAGGTTGACAGCTGAGAAAGGGGCCTTGTGTGGCCAAGGCAGAGGATGCCTGGGCTAGGACTCCCCACCCTGGTGTTGCTTCCTCATGGGATCGCAGGCAAATAGGTGGGACAGCCCAGGCCAACAGGCGGAGCCTTCCCCATGCAATGGGACCTGCATAGGCAGGCCCAGAGTGTTGGGAGTGTCTGCACTGCCACTCCACAGCAACATCAGCCTGGGGATTCAGCAAGTCAGTGGCTTGAAGTTGTAAAGAGCTCCTCTGTCTCTACTTCCTGCCTAATTGGGGCCCACTCTGCCTACATGTGGCATAGCTGCCTGAGGGTCTCCCAGCACTCTTTTCCAGAAGGCCTTCTCTTGGAGGTCCTCCCCTAGCCTGGGCCCTTCCCCCTGTCAGGGCATAAGGAGGGCTGCGAAGGGGACAGGCCTAGGCCCTTCACACAGGCCTTTCCTTCCTCATGGAGGACTTGCATGGTATCCCACAACCCACTTTACAGAAAAGCACATTGGGGGGCTGGAGAGGTGGCCTAGCGGTTAAGATCATCGACTGCTCTTGCAGAGGACCCGGGTTCAATCTCCAGCACCCACATGGCGGCTGAGAACCGTCTGTAACTCCAATTCCAGGAGAACTCCAGTTCCAGGGGAATCCGACGCCCTCTTATGACCTCCTCAGCATTGCACGACATGGGTGCACAAACCTACATGCAGACTGTACATTCGTACACATAAAAAAAAAAAAAGCACATTGGGGAGAGGTAGTAGTGGTGGTCTGGGGTTGGAGCCAGCTGCCTTAGCTCCTCAACTTCCACCCCACTCCATCACACCCCTGCACACATGGTACCTTAGAGTCCCAGCAGGTCGTCTGTGCTTGACCTTGTCTGACGCAGATGGACCAGGCTAAGGCCACTCCTGCTGCCTACAGGGCATGAGGGTTCCGAAAGCAGGGTCTACACCCAGCCCCTTCAGCCACGGCAGCTCTTCCCCAATAGATCCCATGGAGAACGCGCCAGGCTTCCCTCCTGGGAATTAGCTAGGCAGATGGAGAGGTGGATGCCCAAGGGCTGGAGCCTCACAGCTGATAGGCACCACAGCTGGGTCTTCTCAGCTCCCCAGGCCTTCGTGTTGCCCCTGAGAACTTCCCGGGAGTCCCAAGTCTGGGTAGAGTCCATGCCCAAGGAGTCCAGCCACTTCTCAGCTTATCACTGGACTGGGCCAGTGGTTCTGGGGCTGATAGCTGCTTCGAAGTCTCTGCTGAGTACTTCAGCTAAAGCCAAATCCCTCCTTAGGACCCTCACCCCTGGCCTGGGGTCCAGGCAGAATGCCATTCTGCCTGGAGATGGAAACTGGAAAGACTTCCATGAACCATAGAGAGCCAAGAAGGAGGCAGAGTGGCCTATAGAAGAGCTGGCCCCTTGTCCAACCTTTCCTCACTACAGAGAGCCAAGAGCCAGAGATCACTGAACCTCTGCAACCCCCCGTCCCATAGTCCTTTGTGTGCTTCATGGGGGGAGGGGTCTTCTTTGGGCCATTGGTTGGTATGGCAGGCTTAGGGATGGGTGGGGCCAGGCCAGAGAGGGGCACTCCTCAGTCCATCTAGTGCCACTGACCTGGGGACAGGCATTCCAGCTGCAGGCAGGCAGCAGCTGGACAGCCCAGCCAGTGTGGGATGTACTAGGTGTGAAACCTGGGACAGGGCTGAGCTGTGAGGCCCCAAGCCAGCACCCCTGTGTCTGAGCCAGGCAGTTGGCTCCAAGGATATTTCCCTAGCGTCATCATGGTCACTGTCAATGTCACCATCCATGCCTCATAGGAGGGATTCCTGAAAAACAGGGCTGCGTGGGCCGGCAGGGAGGGGAGCAGACAGGCCCAGGCAGCAGGCCGATGCTAATGAGGCAATTAGGCCTAGCAGCTACAGAGAGATCTGCCCACCCAAGGTAGGCCCAACCCAGGCCCCTGGCACATCCCGTCAGCCCAGGCCAGGTGCTCTGGGAATTCTTGGCCCGCTCCACCCTCCTCCCAGCCTCAGAGGTGGGACTGGCCTCACTGTGAAGTCTTTCTATTCCTACTTTCCCAGATCAAAAGCCACAGACAGAACCAGGGCACCCCCAAAGCTGAGGTGAGGAGCTGCAGGCTGCTAAGGACCCTGCTGCCCAAAGCCAAGCTTCCTCCCTTGGGGTACAAGGTCGGCTCATGGGGTGCTGCTCCCAGGCAGGAAGTGTCATAGAAGAGGCAGGGACAGAAGTGCTGAGGATGCTGAGGAAGGAGTGCTTTGGGACAGGGCCTCTGGTCTACCTGCCTCAGGCCCAGGGAAACCCTCCACAGGGCGCCTGCTTCCGCAGACTGTGGCGCAGCTCCTGGCTCTCTAGAGATGGCTTTAGTGTCAGCTGATGGGCCTTCTGGCTGAGTCAGAAACCCTCCTCACCGTTCCTCCAGGCTTGAGGGGTGCTGGTATGTGGGCCTGGAACCCGGGTGTAGGACCGGGTAGAGACCACCTGGTCCACAAAGGGTCCAGAGCTGGGAATGATGTAGCACCTGGCAGGAGGCCTTGCCAGGTGGGGGGAGGGGCATGGCAAGGAGCTTCTGCTTCCTGGAGCCCCCGCTGAGCAACTCTAGATGGGTCAGATGGAACATGCTACGGGGAGTGGAAGCTAGAGGCTTCTGGAATCACGCCATGCGGCAGGGGAAACCCAAAAATGTTTAAAATCATAGGCCCACATGTTTATGGCTGACAAGTTTCTAGAAGTAGTTGGGGTGGGTTCTAAGCCTGGCTCAGCTACTTTGCAGGAACCCACTCTGGCCTACAGAAGGCCAGGTAGATCCGGGAAGGATATGAAGGCAGTCAGAAAAAGCCGGGAGAGATGAGCTGCAGCAAAGGGACCCACTGAGCTGTGTGTCCACCCTTCCCTTTGCCGCAATCCCCCTCTCCCCCAGCAAGAGCCTCTGAGACAAAGGTGCTGTACAGAAAGCCAGATGGACTTTGTCAGAGCCTGGCCGGAGAACGAAGGAGACCGGAGGGTAGCTGAGATTCAGGGAAGGACAGAGACTCAGAGCCAGGCTGCACAGAGCTATGGGGCAGCTTCAGGCTGGGGGGCAGAGAAGGACCCCGCCCACTAGCGGGCTCAGACATCCCGGGGCTGGCTGTGTCGGAACAGGGCTATGAGGTTGGAGGCCCTGGAAAAAGGTGGGAGTGACCCATGGGAGCAGTTACCCAGGCCTCGGCTGTGCAGTAGTGACCAAGGTCAAAGATTCTCAGGTCCTGGGTGGATTACCTTTGCCATAAAAGTAGAAAGGTACTTGGCAGCTCCTCTATGGAGATAAACAACCACCTTGTCACACACACCCCCCCCAAAGGGGATGGGAAAGAAACAGAGGTGTCTAGAATTAGGTGGGAACACTTGGCTGAAAAAAAGGACCTCTGGATCTTAGTCTGGGATCCAGCCCTTTGCCATAGCTTGTCTTGTGACTGTGGGCCTCAGTTTCTTCATCCATCAAAGAAGTTGGCAGGCCTCCAGAGCTGACATAAAGTCCAGATGCAAGGCCAGAGGGGAACATGGTTAGACATGGTCAGATGCGCACCTGGCCCATCAGCCCCTAGGGACCTGTGTGTGGGAATTCATACTGAGAGCCCCAGGCAGGTCTCTACCCTCCCCCTAGTCTGCCCTTCCTACTTGCCCATGTTTTTATGTTTCCTTCCCATCACCTGGGCCACAGTGACTCACCCCAAGCCCTGTGGGTATATGAGTAAGTGGCTGGGCCCAGTGCCGGGCCTGTGGGCAAGATAGTTCCCTTCCTGGGCCTCGGCTTTCCCATCCATAGAACGGTCAGAAGATCCCTGCTCTGCTTATACTGCTGTGGACTCTGGGACAAACGTGAGGCCGAGAAGAAGAAAGAGGTAGCTTGCTAGCCACAAAGAGGGCAGCACAGGCCTGCCCAGGCTAAGCAGCAGAGCAATCCCATCCTCTCAGGCATATTGAGAACTTGGAATGACCAATTAGAGGCCCATTGTAGATGGTGGGCCTCTAAGCCTGATTAGGCAAAGTGCTATGGCTGAGACCCCAGGTCGTCTGGACTGAACTGCCTCTAAGTGTAAGGGTGAAAATGCTGGACCCTATAAGAGAAGATTTGGAACTAGAACAGACCCTGATGAAGCCAGGCAGGAAAGATTTCCTGAGGCCAGGCCCCTCTGAAGCAAGCAGTGCAAGGGGCATTGTGACGGGTGTGTGTAATTACAGTAGAGGGAGGTTGAGGTGAGAGGTTCAATAATCAAGGCCAACCTCAGCTACAAAGTGAGACCCTATCTAAAAAAATAGCTCTGTGGTACAGTACCTTTCTAGCTTGTGCAAGACCCTAATTTCAATCCCCAGGATTCGGGAGTGGGAATGAGATGAGTTCAGAGTGGGGATAGGGGTACTGTAGCAAAAGCCTGGTGCAGAGAGCAGGAAGGTCGGAATGAGAGGAGTGAGGGGTGGAAAGAGAGACTAGGGTTTTTGTTTATTTTTGAGATATGGACTGAACTGAACCCAGGGCTTTGTACATACTACACAAACACTCTACCACTGAATTATTTCTCCAGTGCTCTTTATATTTGTGTGTGTATGTATGTATATATGCATGTATGTAACAGCATTGAGTGTGGAGGTCAGAGAACAACTTAGAGAAATTAGTTCTCTTCCTCCATCATGGGGGGGGTCCCAGGGATCAAACTCAGATCTGGCTCAGTGGCAAGTGCCTTTACCCAGTAAACCATCTTACTGACCTCTACTTTTAATTTAAAAAAATTTTTTTTTTTAGTTTTCATTTATTTCTGTATGTGTATGAATGTACTGTCTGCATGCGGGTCTGTGCACCTGTGTCGTGCAATGCCGTGGAGGTCAGAAGAGAGTCTCAGATTCCCCTGCAACTGGAGTTCTCCTGGAATTGGGGTTTCAGACGGTTCTCGGCCGCCATGTGGGTGCTGGGGATCGAACCCGGTCCTCTGTAAGAGCGGTCGGCGCTCGTAACCGCTAGGCCATCTCTCCAGCCCTCTACTTTTAATTTTTGAGTCAGTCTCACTACGTTGCCCCGGCTGGCTTTAAATTCATTCTACAACCTAGGCAGTTCTTGAGCTTGTGATCCTCCTGCCTCAGGCTCCTTAGTAGCTGGGCCTATAGGCTTATTATCACCAGGCCTGGCTGCACATAGGTTTTATGTCTTTTTGCCTATCACAGTTATCTGGCCTGGTCATGTTGAGGCCCAGGTATGACTCAGCAAGAAAAAAGGGCTGCAATTGACTAGTAATGTCTGCCTGGGATAAAATATGGTTGAGAGTCCCCATGGCAGATTCTTATCCTCTATTTTCCATCCTCACATTGACTCCTGTTGGGGAAGGGGCATGTAGTTGAGAAGGGCACATTCTCAAAGTGAGTGGCCATGGGGACTCCATGAGGGGCGAAGTACATGTTCTGTCCTGAGTTTTAGGAGGATTTGCATTCATTTGATCCCATCTGAATCTCCATTTCTCTATCTTTCTTGGCACAGAGCAGGCACCCAGAAAATTTTCAGGAAGGAATAGGTTGGAGGCTAGCCAGAGGCCTGGTTCTCTCATCCCCATCCTGTCTGCCTTCTCCAGGCAGCCTTGGGGATTGGACCCCCAGAGGTTTCCCAGGCCCTTGCTTCTATCGTGTTATATCTTGCGGTTCTGACTGACCTGCACATGGTTCTATCTCTTGTCATGGCTGCTTGTTCCCCAAGGCTCTGCATTCTCACCCACTCTGCCCACACATCTGAGATGTGGTTCTTGGCCTTCCTGTGCCTTGCCATTGTCATCTGGGAACTATAAGCCTCCTGCCAGGAGGAAGGCAGGGATAGGCCAAGGGTGGCACCCTCTTCCACAAGGAACTTCAAATCACAGATATCCTAGCAAAAGAAGTCAGTAAGTCTGGTGAAATGTCACTGGGAACAAGGAGTCTGGTTCTCACCGGTCTGGTGACAATACCTCTGGCTGTCCTGTCTGCTCTTCCTTCCAACAGGAATGGCAAGCCCTAGACACAGATCTGAATAGGTGCACGTACCAGGGTGTGTGCACATACTCAGTCTGTATCTGCTTCTCTACATGTACTTAGGTGCCTGTGAGCCTAAATAGATCCATGTCTTGGGGTCTGTATTTTATCTTCTTGCCTGCGTATGTGTGTATAGATACACACATGTGGGTATATAAAACAAGAGTTCTTGCCTGGCGTCGTGGCACATGCCTTTAATCCTAGTACTTAGGAGGCAGAGGCAGGTGGATCTCTGTGAGTTCAACGCCAGCCTGGTCTACAGAGTGAGTTCCAGGACAGCTGGGGCAACAGGGAGACCCTGTCTTGAAAAGACCAAAAAATAACAGAAAAAAAAAAAAACCCAAAAAACCAAGAGTTCTTACAGGGCAGGACAGTTGCTAGGTCTTTCATAGCCCACTCCTGACATTGGTCTACTCACCCACTCAGGTAAGTGACCCACCAACAGCTGGGGAAGCTGTTCCAAGGCTCAAGGACAAGCAGGGTGAATCTGGGTCTTCAATGGTAGTTGCAGTGGAGCTTCATCAGGTACAGCTTAGCTCAGCCACCAGCAACAGGAGTCATGTACTACAATCCCCTTCCCTGTGCCAGCCCCTGCTCATCTCTGTTGGGGGGGGGTGTGTGGTAGAAAGACTCTGCTTAGAAGCTGCTCTCTTAGCCAAAAGGCATGGCACATACCCAGTATTCAGGAAGCAGAAGCAGGAAGGTAAGTGATTTGAAGCCAGCCTGGGCTGTATTCCCAGGATACAAAGGAAGGCTTTGTCAAAACAAAAACAAAAACAAAAAACAAACAACAAGAAAAGTTGAGGGCTGGGTATGGTGGCAGTACACCTTTTATCCCAGTACCCAGAAGGCAGAGACAGGAGGATCTCTCTGAGTTCCTGGCCAGCCTGGTCTCCTGACCTACATATCAAGTTCCACGCCAGCCAGGGCTACATAGTGAGATCCTGTCAGAAGAAGAAAGAAGAAGGAAGAGGTAGCCAGGGAGGGGAGGAGGGGGAGGAAGAGGAGGAGGGAAGGAATGAAATAGAAAAAATGTGGGGGCAGACAAACAGGTGTTCACTCTCAATTTGTGCTTACTTCTTTAGAATCAAGAGGCGAAGGTGACCCCTCCCTGTAGCACATGCTATCCTAAAACACATTGGTCCATCTAGCAGTTAAGAGCGCTGACTGCTTTTGCAGAGGACCTGGGTTCTATCCCCAGCACCCACATGGCGGATGATAACTCCAATTCCAGGAGAACTCCAGTTCCAGGGGAATCCGACACTCTCTTCTGACCTCAGCAGGGGTGCACAAACCTATATGCAGACAGTACATTCATACACATTACAAAAAAAAAAAAAAGATGCTTAAACTGTTCTTCGTGGTATAGTAGCAGGTTGTAGGAAAAGGTGCACACCAATTCACATCTGTTCTTCAGGACCCAGAGCTCCTGTTAGAAAAACAGCAAAGGGCAGGAAACCACCCTCCGTCATGGCCAGGCCTGCCCTTCTCTCTGTCATTCTAGGTTAGATGTGCAGGCAGCTCCAAACGTGCCTTGTGGGTTCCAGGAGATTAGGGATAAGCCAGAGACAAGGAAGTAGAACACTGTACACACCACTGGGCCTCCAAACTGAGTCTATGATGGAGTGCAGACAGGGTTGGGAAGGGGTCCTGGGAGAACTGAGACCCCTACTCAGGTCATACAACACAGTACCAAGCGGCAGCAGGAGAACCTGGATGCTCTGTCCACAACTCTACCCAGCCACCTCAGGTCAACCCTCAGAAGAGGCTCTTCTGTGGCCATCATCCAGTCCCCTCTGAGAAGACCTTATTTGGCTGTCCTGCTGACCTCTTTCTGAGAGTGAATGCAGGAGAGGCCCTGCTTTTTTGGGGGGGGAGGGAACAGCCTTGCTGCTTGAGTTCTAGGAACCCCGTCAGTGGGAACTAGAGTCTGAAACGACGCCCTGACCGGATGTCACCGCCACGCCGGATGGGGTTAGGGGCAAGGTAGCTGGGAGCTGACCAGCCTGGGACACAGTGAGGTTAAGCTTCAAGGAGGTAAGGCTACCCTGCCAGTCAGGAAAACCACGGGGGAGGGGAGCGGGGAAGGCTCCTTCTCAGGTTAGACCACCTTGGTCTAGCTTGACAGGTCCTGCGCACGCGCGCCGCTTGTTAGAGCCGCTTTGTTCCAGCTCTACCTGCAGATTCATTCACCTCCTCTGCCCCGCCCGCTCCAGAGCTTAAATACCACGCTCAGAGAGCCTGCCCACTTCCAGCTGGGTGGAACTGGCCGCGGGCCCCGCCTCCTTCCCCTGCAGACTCCTTCAGCGAGGATTGACTGTCAGCGAGGCGCGCGCCCGCCCACCGCGAACGTTGATTGGTGCATCTGGAGGGAGGTAGGTGAAGGAAAGCTGTTTATGAAGCGCTTTCTCCCTCCCACCGGCTCCAGTGGAAAAGTCACGTGGCGCTTCACTCCGCGCTGGTCACCACCCCACTCTCAAAGCCTTCTTAAAGAGCTCGTGTTCCCTTCCCCAGGGATGGTCCCTCGCAGCATTTCTGCAGCTCAGCCTCCGAGAGTGACGGTGGCTTGAGCCGTCCTACCTCCCCACATCCCCAGTCACCGTGGTGATGGTTCCCCCAGCAGACCTTCTGGGGTGGGACCCTCCAACTCTGGATCGGAGCCTGTGGCCATCAGTGGAAATGATAACACAGAGCCTGGCACGTAGTAGGGAGTTCAATTCCCAGTTGTTAGATCAACTCCAGGAAAGAATGAATGAGGATAACAGACCGCGGGAGAGAAGGTTGGCACTGTGTGACCAGCCCCCACACCCCAGTCCTGGAGAAACTGCTTCTGTAAATGTTGGGCGGAGTCCCGGGCACAGGACGCCCCCGCCCCCTGCCTCCCCGAGCTTCTGCCGTAGAGCTCACTTCTGAGCTCAGCCAGAAGGGATCAGGGAAGTCATCTTGGCGGGGGTCCCCTGGGCGGGTCCTAGGCAGTTCCCGGCTCAGCGGGAATAGAGGTAGAGCCTGGTCTGGAGCGCGAACCCCGCGGGGAGGGCCAGCCGAGGCGCGGTTCCTTTAAGCCCAGGCGCCAGCCTCGCTCGCGGCCCCGCCTTCCCGAGGACGCCCGGGCGCGCGGCCGCTGGAGCCCCTGTTTAATTGGGGCTGTCAGGCCGCGGCGCGCGCGGAGGGCCGGCCGGGCTGGACTGAGCCGGGAGGCCGGGAGGCCGGGGCGGCGGGGCGCGCTGCTCGGCGGGAAGCGGGCGCCCGGAGAGGCGGCTGGGGCCCGCGCGGCCGGGGCGCCGTCCCCGGGCAGGGTTGCCCGGCCCCGGCCCCGGCCCCGGGCTCCCCATGAAAAACCAGCTCCGCGGCCCCCCAGCGCGGGCGCACATGTCGGCTTCGGGGGCGGCGGCGGCTGGGGGCACCCGGGCGGGGTCGGAGCCCGGTGCGGGATCTGGGCCCGGCGCAGGCATCGGGGCGGGAGCGACGACGGGAACCGGGGCCATGCCATGCAAGAGCGCCGAGTGGCTCCAGGAGGAGCTGGAGGCGCGCGGCGGCGCGTCCCTGCTGCTGCTCGACTGCCGGCCACACGAGCTCTTCGAGTCCTCGCACATCGAGACGGCCATCAACCTGGCCATCCCTGGCCTCATGCTGCGCCGCCTGCGCAAGGGCAACCTGCCCATCCGCTCCATCATTCCCAACCACGCCGACAAGGAGCGCTTTGCTACCCGCTGCAAAGCAGCCACCGTGCTGCTCTACGACGAGGCCACGGCTGAGTGGCAGCCCGAGCCGGGCGCTCCCGCCTCGGTTCTTGGCCTGCTCCTGCAGAAGCTGCGAGACGACGGCTGCCAGGCTTACTACCTCCAAGGTGAGGGCAGAACTCAGACCCCATACGGGACCTGGGCCCCTCCACGGCTTCCCGACGCACTGGCTGCAGTCTGTTTGCTTTCGGTACGCTTGGCCAGGCCGGGCGCCACGTTGCCCCTGGCCCGAATCCGCCCTTCTGGGAGCCATCCCCCAAGGTGTGGGTTTAGCCAGGCACAGGAGACCCACTCTGCGCCTTCTCTCTCAGCACACTACTTCCATGGGTGGAACAAACTTTTCCGTGCCCAGGGTTTTATTTTTGTTTTTCTTCTTGATTGGGAGACAACAGCGCATGGGTTCCAGCTGAGCCCCTCCAAGGAGTAGACCACCTACTGGAACCCCAAAAGGAGCAGGGGCCATAGGCTAGCGTGAAGTTAATGTCATTGGAAGGCTAGGGTCGGAAAGGGGACCTTTATAGTGCCATCCAACCTCCTGTTTATGGGGACCGTTTATATCGGTGTCCTCGGGATCCCAGTATGGTCCCTAGCACCCAGGAATGCAGCCTCTTGAGGGCACTTGGTTAGCAGTGGCCACAGCTCTGGCCCAGGTATGGTCCTCAATGTGTTGCCTCCGAGCTTGTTGAAGGTGGAAGCAGCCAGCCAGGGGGCTATGGCTGCAGCCGGTGTTTCCAATTAACATTCCAAAATGGCCTCTTCCTGGCAGCAGACAGGCAGAGGGGAGGGGAGGCCTGTGGCACCCTCGGGTGCCGCAGGCCCAGTTCCTAGCTTCATAGCACTCCCTGCCTCTCCTGTCCTTGTATAGCCCCCATAGCCCTCCTCCTCTCTGGGGCCTTGTGTTGAGGGAGGGCTTCAGAGGAAAGTGGATTACTGGTACCCGTTTCATGCGCCTCCCTCTGCTGGGGAAAACAGACCAGCAGTATCCTCACAGCACTCTCCCAGAGTGCAGTTGTCCAGGTCCTCTGAGCCGGTGCCTGGACCAGATGCTGATGGGTATTAGGTGTATGTGGGGGCTGCAGAAGAGGAATGAGCTGGGGCACGTCCTCAGGTGCTACACCTCAGGTGTAGTGTCGTCCCTGGTCCTGAAGTGTTAGAGAAAGGGTTCAGAATTTAGGCCTCAGTTTCCTCATCTATGAAGTGGTAATAGCTAGATGTAAGAACACGTGAGTGGGTACATGTGTAATGTATTAGGCATGGTGTACGTTATCCATTGGTGTTGTGGCCTTTGTCATGGGGAGCCCTGGCCATTGATGGCTTTTGTGGCCCTTTGGGACTCACCAGACCCCATCTCACCCTCGCCACAGGTGGTTTCAACAAGTTCCAGACGGAATACTCCGAGCATTGTGAGACTAATGTGGACAGCTCATCCTCCCCAAGCGGCTCACCACCCACCTCAGTGCTTGGCCTGGGGGGCCTACGCATCAGCTCTGACTGCTCCGACGGTGAGTCTGACCGGGAACTCCCCAGCAGCGCCACCGAGTCAGATGGCAGCCCTGTGCCGTTGAGCCAGCCAGCCTTTCCGGTCCAAATCCTGCCCTACCTCTACCTCGGCTGCGCCAAGGACTCTACCAACCTGGATGTACTTGGCAAATACGGCATCAAATATATCCTCAACGTCACACCCAACCTGCCCAATGCCTTTGAGCATGGTGGCGAATTCACCTACAAACAGATCCCCATCTCTGACCACTGGAGCCAGAACCTCTCCCAATTCTTCCCTGAGGCCATCAGCTTCATTGGTAGGTCTCTGCGCACTGGGGCAAGTGGGTGGGCGGGTGTGGCAAGGTGTATGAGGGATGCTGGGTGTCACCCCTGCCCAACTGGGTACCTCTGGGCCTGTCAAGACCTGTGTGTGCTCGGCATGTGCAGGCCTGTGCCTGTGGGTGTACCCATGCTTGCTGTGACTCACTGAGTCCCTCAGGCCCCTCTACCTGTTAGGACCTAAGCAGTCCCCTGAGTCCTAGGCTCCCCCACCTTTAGCACCTTAAGGGGTCTCTGCTGTCCAGGCTGTTTTCCTGGTTCTGTTGTTGTTTGGGGGCCCATCAAATTGAAACATCACGGCTCACAGACTCCCACGGGTCTCACTTGCTGTGCATCATGCCTCAGGACACGTGTCTCTGCAGGCTGGGGCTGTCACGATGCTTGCTTCTCTGGGCTTTCTTGTGCATCTGAAAGGGCTGGAAGGTAGCCATGGAGCCAGACTACCCCCAAGCTGGCAGGCTGGCCGGCATGTGGTGCCCGAGTGCCTCTGTGGGACCCAGTTACTCTTTGCTCTCTGCACAGAGAAGGTGGGGGCAGCTGGAGGAAGGCCTCTATCCCTGACCTCAGCTGACTCGGACTCCTCATCCTGCTTCCTCCTTGGCCAGCTGGACTGGAGGTCATCTCCGCTGGCCATGAGTGTTACCCGGGCAGCCAGGAGGGGATGCAGGCTCAGGATAAACATAACCCTGTGCTCTCTGAGCCTGGTGCTTCTGTTTCTGCCCAGCCTTCAAGTGCGGAGGTGAGGGGGTAAGGGGGCAGTCTTTTCCTGATCGATGGCCACTGTGTCCAGCTGAGGGTGTCTGGTGTCAGCTGGACTGAGCTAGCTTTAACAACAGGAAGTGGGAGGCTTCCCTGCCTCATCCGCTTACTGGGAACCAAAACTAGGTGCCTGGCTGGGAGGAAGGAAGGAAGCTGCGACCTGGGGGAGGGGCCACCTTTGGGGCTGCCTGGAGCCTCCACCCACTGAGTGGGGGGGTGAGGGGGACAACGGGCACAGAGCCAAGCTGGATGGGGTTGCTGCCTCAGCATTTGTACTTCCCAAAGAGGGAGGGGCAGAGAGAGGGACCCCAGGTTCCTTAGAACTAAGTCTAGCTTGTAAGTGATTTCATTGTCGAAAGTTCCTCCATGATGTCTGATGAGGACCAGGGGTGAAGAACAGGGTGCAAAGATGAGAAACCTTTCCCCTTTTGACAAGTGAAGGAATCGGGTCCCATAGGACTTAGTACAGCAGGATTGAGCCACACCCTCAAAGAACAGGGTGCCCCTTTTGACAAGTGAAAGAATTGGGTCCCATAGGACTTAGTGCAGCAGGATTGAGCCACACCCTCAAAGACTTCCAAGTCCACCCAGCAGGAAAAGTTTCTGTATGGGTCACCTGGGAGTGGGCTAGGGCACCTGCCTGCTCTCACACCCCAGCATGTCGCCTGAGGCATTTCCCCTCTACCCCTTTCCTTGCCCTAAATTTCAAGGTCAGACCACAAGGCTCCTCCCCGTTAGCCAGTTAGTCCTCAGTGCCAGAGCTGGTTGTCAGCCTGTCAGTCCCTGGACTAAGCACCTACTGCTTATATCCGCCTGGGTTCCCTCAGATGAGTGAAGACGGCAAGGGAAATCTTGGCCAAGCCAAAATCGGGGAAGAGTAATTACTGAACCTGTGTATCCCATAGAGGAGCATTGATTGAGTGCTCACCATGTGCTGGGCTCCCCCATGGGTTTGGAATCAGAGAGTAGAGATCTTAAGAGGCAGCCCTGGAGGAGGCTGAGGGTGGGAAGGGAGGGGACGGCCATAGTAAGAGATGCTGTCCTCATCCCTGGGTCTTCAGGAGCTGAAGCTAAGGCCTTAGGGATTGGCTGGTCAGAGTACACGGACATGCGGGCCTGACTGCTCACTTCTCCCACTGGAATCGCCCCCAGGCAGGTTCCCACCTCCCAGGAAGTGCCGGGAGTCCCCATGGGAGCTGCGTGGCTCATAGCCTGGTGGCAGTGGCTGCTGAGTTGGGAGGAGTCTCTGTGTGGCCTTGAGCTTGTCACTTTGTCTCTGCATGTTTCCATGTTACTACAATGGGCTTATTGAATGTGGTGCCATTGAGGGGATGTGGGTGACACCCTCTGTACCAGTTGTGGCCATGGTGGGTGGTGACAGTAAGTTGTACTTGTTGAACCCTTTATTGGCTCATGTCCCTATGGAAACACTGAGAATAAATAGGGAAGAGGAAGATGCAGAGGTGGGCAGGAGCTCAGCTGAACCCTGGTATTGCCCTCTGCCACCCCATCTGCACTGGGCCTGACCAGGTTCCTCAAGCATCAGATGGTACTGCCCAGCCATCAGTCTGCCCTCTGTGCCCCAGCCCACCTGCTATGACCCTTCTGCCCACCTGTTTGCATGGATTCATGGAGATGGCTCCACCCTGACCCTTGTCCTTGTTTTTCAGATGAAGCCCGCTCCAAGAAGTGTGGTGTCTTGGTGCACTGCCTGGCGGGCATTAGCCGCTCAGTGACTGTCACTGTAGCCTACCTGATGCAGAAGATGAACCTGTCCCTCAATGATGCCTATGACTTTGTCAAGAGGAAAAAGTCTAACATCTCACCCAACTTCAACTTCATGGGGCAGCTGCTGGACTTTGAGCGGACGCTGGGGCTCAGCAGCCCATGTGACAACCACGCGCCCAGTGAGCAGCTCCACTTCTCCACACCTACCAACCACAACCTGTTCCCGCTCAACACGCTCGAGTCCACGTGAGGCCTGATGCACAGATGGGCACTGTTCTGGGGGTCTCCCAGCCCTCCACAGGTCCTCCTGTCCTTCAGCCTGAGGAGCCCACAGATGTCACCTGTGTCAAGGACCAGGCTAAGCAGTGGCTTAGCCTTGCCATCCTGTGGGGCAGGGTCCACGGGAGGGGCCACCAGTGGCAGGTCCTGCTAGGGTGGCCTCAGCTTTCAGTATATGTGCTGCCAAAGCAAGACTGGCCTCGGCCTTCAGTCACATGACTTGGGGGCCAGCAGGGCCCTGTCTCTGCCCCAGAACACTCATCTGCCGATGGTCTGGCCATTCTGGGTATTTTTAAAGACATCCATGGACCTGAGTTTACTTTTTACTTTGGCAGGTAAATCCAAGCTCCCTGGAGCAAAGAGAGTATTCGAACACTTCTTGGTCTTTTCTTTCTTTCTTTCTTTCTTTTTTTAATGGAAAGTATTATTTTTTCAGGCTACATGCAACAGTGGATTATATAAACCAGTATTTCATCCCTTTCTTGATCGAGAGAGAGAGAGAGAGAGAGAGAGAGAGAGAGAGAGAGAGAGAGAGATGTGTTCTCAGTTTCGTTTTTCTTTTTTTTTTTTTTTGGTCTTTTCGAGACAGGGTCTCCCTGTAGTCCCAGCTGTCCTGGAACTCACTCTGTAGACCAGGCTGGCCTTGAACTCACAAAGATCCACCTGCCTCTGCCTCCCAAGTGCTAGGACTAAAGGCGTGTGCCACCACGCCTGGCTAGTTTTGTTTTTCTTCCTGTTTTAAAAGGCAACCATTGGTGTGTTCTCCTTGTTTTTGATGGAAGAGACAAACCCCATGTTCTTGACCAAATGCATTTTGCACATGTGCGAAGCCTCATTTCTGCAGTACGCCCTTGAAGGGTGCCTTGCTGCTGTCCAGGCGTCAGGACCCTGGTCATCTCTTGCCCATGGCCCGGCCCAGCTTGGTGCTTGGATTTGCACTGGCTGGTTGCTACTCCAAGCCATGCCATTTGGCCTCACTGGTGGTCTTTGTGTTGTCTGCCCTTCTGCCACCCCTCTGGGAGTCTTGTAGAATTCTCCAAGGCAGAAAATGGCGCTCTGCCACGTCCTACTGGGGGTGAAGTCACAGGGGAGTGCCAAGCAGTAGCGTTAACCCTCTGGGCTTAGCCCCTGGGAAGGCTGGACCCTGGACCCTTTTAGAAACGTACCTACTATTTCTGTCTCAGTCTGTTACTCTGGACCTGGGAATGGAAGCCCAGTGCCTGAGAGAAGTGTGGGGCTGGGCACAGCCCTGCCTTCCCAGCCCTTCCTCACCCTCGCTGTGGCTTAGATTTAGCCGCCACTCCTAGTCTCCTTGTCCCTGTGTGCACTTTCGCTGGTCTATGTTGCCCATGCAACTTGCACCCATTGTAACCCAAGGGCAGGTGAGGCAAGGCTGGGCCAGTGGAAGGAGCCCGAGGCCGTCTGCCACCCCAGCACCCACAGCACAAAGCTATGGGTTCCGTTACACTTCTCTGATTTTGTTCTTTCTCAATTCTCACCAGGTACCATGAGGCCCAGGTTGGGGTTGGGGGGGCTCGGGTCCCCGAGGAACCAGCATTGGCAGTGGGCAGCGAGTGAGGCCACGGAAACTCCACCCCACATATCTTACCTCACGGGGTAGTTTTCAGGGATTCTTTAGGGCAGCGGATTAAAATCTTGCCACAGTCAAGAAATTGACAAAAACAAAACAAAACACCTTCCATGCTGTACATGGTATTCTCTCTCTCTCTCTCATAAAAAAAAAAAAAATCAGAACAATGCATCAGATTTGTGTAAATGAGGGTATACCAGAGGGTGGCCAGTTTTGCTTTATGATTTTATGAAGGAAAATTTGTGACCCTACACACAACACAACACAAATATAGTTAATAATATATATACTATAGATATATAATATCGCCCACACACACATATATATATAAATATATTATATATAAATATCCCGAGCAGCAACGGGACTTTGTTATATTGCAAATAAATATATTTTTTTCTTAAACGGACCCTGTTTTCCCCCCCCCCATGTAGTCATAGGGATTGGGCTGGGCAAAATCAGGTGGGATGTTATACCTGCCTACTTCTGTGAGACCTGGGCCTTGTCCTGCCTAGAGTCTGCCAGGCACTGGCTTAGGTCAACAGAGGTACCCCAAGGTAGAGGGGAACAGCCGAGATTCTGGGTGAAGTCTTGTTTCATCTTTTTTTTTTTTTTTTTTTTTAGTCTTTTTGAGACAGGGTCTCCCTGTAGCTCTGGCTGTCCTGGAACTCATTCTGTAGACCAGGCTGGCCTCGAACTCACAGAGATCCACGTGCGTCTGCCTCCTAAGTGCTAGGATTAAAGGCGTGCGCCACCAAGCCTGGCATTTATTTATTTCTGTATGTGTATGAATGTACTGTCTGCATGCAAGTTTGTGCACCCGTGTCGTGCAATGCCACGGAGGTCAGAAGAGGGTGTCGGATTCCTCTGGAACTGGAGTTCTCCTGGAATTGGAGCTTCAGACAGTTCTTGGCCGCCACGTGGGTGCTGGGGATCAAACCCGGTCCTCTGTAAGAGCGGTCGGCGAAAAACTCTCCAGCCCATCTTGTCATCTGTAAAGTAGAGCCAAGCTCACAGAGACATCAAACTCATGTTTGGTATGATGAGCGCATGTTCACCTGGCGAGGTGGTGGCCGCGCGGGGCCCAGGGACGGTCAGAAATTGGCACTCTTGGGACTGCAGAGCATGGCAAGCCTCAGCCCTCTCCCCAGGCTCTCATTGACAGTCTGCAGCTGGGAGCAGGGAAGGGACCCCAGGGAACGAACCTCAGTAGGCAGCAGCCAGAATCGGTTGCCCCTTCGCCTCTGGCTACGTCAGGTGACCAACCCCCAGGCAGGGACTTAGAAGCCCTCGGTACTGACTTAGTTTCCCCTCTGCCTCCCACTTGGCTCTACTATGCTCAGCCCCAGGCTGGCCCTATGGTGGCACAGTGGGTGGGACCCCGGGACCCCTCCCAGGACTTTCCCCTCAGTTACCCAGACTTCTCTGAGCCTGTCCCATCGCTGCCCTAGTCACACAGGACAAGAAGCCTTCACAGCTTGGCATGTGACTAGAGGTAGAGGCTAGATTCTGCCGCCATGGTGCCTGAGTTCAACTGACCCCTGTGACAAAGCCTCCAGTGCCCGGGTCTTCAAGGAAGAGACTGTAGGGTGAGCACCAGAGAACTGGAGTTCTTAAGATGTTGGCCAAAGAGCCGCTGCTACTCTTACTGCCCTCTTCCTCAGGGCCCTGGTCTTTCTGTGCCAGGGGCAGACAGGGGTGGGGGCCTAAGCAGGCAAAGACTGTGCCTTTGTTCCCTCTGCCCTTGCTTAGTTAGGGCTGGGGAAGCCCGCGGGTGCCGGGCTGGGGGCTGGGCCCTTGACAGGCCAAGTAAGTGCCTGGCAGTGCCTGTGTGCCCGAGGACAGCAGGGGCGGGAGCAGCACTCACTTTCGGAGCCGACTCTTCAAACTGAGGACTTGGGAGAGCACGGAGGGGGGTGACCCAGCCATGTCATCTTGGGCCCAGCACTCTTTCTGGCCCTGAGTGTCCTCATGTGTAGAACCTCCTGCCTGGCCATGTGCCTGGCCAAGGCTCCCTGCTCTGGCACAGCAGGTCAGGCTTTGGCTGAGTGACCGGGGCTCTAGCTCCCTGTTCTGTAATGTTGGGCTAGGCCATGCAGCTTTGGATCCCACACTTCCACTTCAAAGACCCCCACACTGACCTGCTATTATTCTGCCCTGTCAAGGCTCCATCCATGGGTCCTGCCCATTTTAAGCCAGCCTTGGCTGGGCCCCTCGATGCCTGCCTCCCACGAAGCTCGGATGGACACTAGCTCTCACACTCTGTTATTCTGCCATTAAGTCCTCTCACTTAACCCTTAGCACCACAGGGTCCGTGTATACCTGCCTCCTCTTCAACCTCACCCCAGGGACCCATACACTTTTGCTGCTTTTTTAGCATTCTCAGGGGAGGAGGATTCCAGCCACTTACTCACTGGCACATTCATGCACCAGCCATTTCCTGTGCAGGCCGGGCAGTCCCAGAAATGGAACATGCCTAATGGAAAGCTCTGTGATGTCAGTTTGGGTGGCAGGGTAATAGGGGCCCTCGACTTGTCCTCTGATAAGTGAATCAGGTTGCAACAGCAAGAGTGACTAAGGCTAGACACTAAGACGCACTGTGGGTGAACCAGTCACCTTGAAGGAGGTGTGTGTATGTGAAAAGACCACAGTAGAGATGAACGTTTCTCTAACTGGTCCTGTTCTGAGCCTGGGTTAGGAGGGACAGCCTTTATTAGAGTGGCCACACCACTGGCTACTTCCATGGCCACCATCCCTGCCCAGCGAACTCAGGGACTGGGCTGCCCTGTGCATCAGCGTGTTCATGCCTGGGACATCAACACACACATTAATCAGTTACAGGGTCCGTGCAGGAGTCCAGCTTCTCACAGGAGCATGGTTACATGAACTGAACACCTGATCCTCATGGAAGTCACGACTTCCAGCGCCTGATCCCCATGGAAGGCACCACTTCCAGCTCCTGATCCCCATGGAAGGCACTTCCAGCTCCTGATCCCCATGGAAGGCACCACTTCCAGCTCCTGAGCCCCATGGAAGGCACCACTTCCAGCTCCTGATCCCCATGGAAGGCACCACTTCCAGCTCCTGATCCCCATGGAAGGCACCACTTCCAGCTCCTGATCCCCATGGAAGGCAACACTTCCAGCTCAAGATGCCTCCTCCTGCTTGTTCTGCTCTCCTTGAGAACACAGCACTCTCTCATCCTAGAAGCCTCTTGGGGCTGGTCCTACAATGAGCCAAGAACCCCACAAAACTTCAGAATTTTCTCTGGTTGCCACAAAGGGGAAGAGGTGTGCTAGTCTTTTTGCTATGCCTTGTCTTCACACACACACACACACACAAACACACACACACACACACACACACACAGACGTACGTGTGTAGACAGCCTCATTTCTCAGGGTGAGCAGGTCCAAGCAGGTCCCAGAGTGGCAGTGGAGAGTCAGCTTCTGACTGCAGCCTCCTCTCATCCTGTGTGCCCTGGGTGACATCACCCCTTCTCAGGCTTGGATGTTAAAGCTCAGCATTGACCAAATCTCAGAGGCACTATGCTCATTGTCTCCATCTGGGCCAAATGATCCCCAAGGTGACAGGACTAGGTGCCTAGGTGCCCAGGTGCCCAGCCCCTCCCCAAGGTGACAGGACTAGGGGCCCAGGTGCCCAGCCCCTCCCCAAGGTGACAGGACTAGGGGCCCAGGTGCCCAGCCCCTCCCCAAGGTGACAGGACTAGGGGCCCAGGTGCCCAGCCCCTCCCCAAGGTGACAGGACTAGGGGCCCAGGTGCCCAGCCCCTCCCCAAGGTGACAGGACTAGGGGCCCAGGTGCCCAGCCCCTCCCCAAGGTGACAGGACTAGGGGCCCAGGTGCCCAGCCCCTCCCCAAGGTGACAGGACTAGGGGCCCAGGTGCCCAGCCCCTCCCCAAGGTGACAGGACTAGGGGCCCAGGTGCCCAGCCCCTCCCCAAGGTGACAGGACTAGGGGCC